>VIAB01002781.1:113932-141031 GCA_009801035.1 Oophaga pumilio | reverse complement strand
TGAGAAGGTGTGTCCAAACTTTTGGTCTGTACTGTATAACTAAGCCAAAATCAGACAATAAAGTGCATCAAAGGAAACTATCAACTCAATAGAGACATTAATAATGTTAACATACACTGGCACATGGGAAAATGAGCGCATTTATAGTCGGCATGTATGGAATAAATGTGCTCACTTGTTTCTCAATCATCAGTGTTTGCAGTAAAATGACTGGGAATGGCAGTGAATCAAATGTGGGCTATAAAGATGAAGACATTGGGTAAAAGCTCTTTAAATTGTCTACATCGAGAGGCAGAATTTAGCATTAATAGTCATTTCAGTTTCAGCATATAGAAACTGGTTTATGCTGGCTTCACATTTATCGTATGATCAAGTTTGTTTTGGTGGAGTTTCATGCTGTAAAATCAGGAACTCAAGAATAACAGTTCATTGCACAAGTAAAGATATGTTAATAGAGTGACTGTCTTACTGAGAAGTTGAAATCCCTTCTATTCCGCCTGCCAACGACAGAAGAACAAACACGCATGGTTAAAAGCTTTCATTAAGTAAAATAACTTTGGCCCCACCGTTTAGTCACTTGGGGATATTGCTAATGTCTATTAAAAATACTATTCTTACTACTGGTGACTAACTCATGAGATATAGGCTATGTCTTTACATAGAAAATTGCCTCTATCTGATGTTAGCCAGTGGACCATTTATACTTTATCATCATTCTCAGTTGTTGCACTTTACAAAGGTCTCAGGCAAACAGCTGTATTATGGAACTATACATAAGCTTGAAGCAGGTGTGTAAAAAAATGCTGAAAATTAAGAATGAATGTGAAAAATTCCAATATAAATAATTTCACTTAAAAAGGTAATTCCATCTCATAGATGCTATCCCAATATGTAGTAGGTGTAATAATAATAATAATAATATTAGCTAATACCTCCAATTAGAAATGTAGTATAGTTCTTCTAATTCGCTATGTTGTTTACGCCATATGCAGGGCATTGCAGTAGCTTAGGTATTTATGGTTGCGACCACTCTTATAATGGCAGTTAGTTGTCATATCCATGGATACCTAAGCTACTATAATGCCCTGCACATGGGGTAAACAACATAGCAAATCAGAAGAACTATACTACATATCTAATTGGTCTGTTCCACAGGACTGGTGCATAGCAAATGTGGTACCAATATTCAAAAAGGGCTCTAAAAGTGAACCTGGAAATTATAGGCCAGTAAGTCTAACCTCTATTGTTGGTAAAATATTTGAAGTGTTTCTGAGGGATGTTATTCTGGATTATCTCAATGAGAATAACTGTTTAACTCCATATCAGCATGGGTTTATGAGGAATCGCTCCTGTCAAACCAATCTTATCAGTTTTTATGAAGAGCTCAGCTATAGACTGGACCAAGGTGAGTCATTGGACGTGGTATATCTTAATTTTTCCAAAGCGTGCCACAAAAGAGGTTGGTACACAAAATGAGAATGCTGGGTCTGGGTGAAAATGTGTGTAAATGGGTAAGTAACTGGCTTAGTGATAGAAACAGTGAACATGAATTCCCTTAAAAGACTAATTTTAATTATCATATTAAAAAACACCTTCCCAGTGAAAAATTAGGTAAGTTACCAAATATAGAATAATTGACCAAAAAATCTACACATACCCTACAATAGGCCTAGCTGTATCCTGCCTTGCTGTGGAGGTTGGCACCCTAAAACCTAAAAATAAGATTTTTTGGCGCCCCCACTCAACGTGGACTATCCCTCACTGCCCTCACTCACCCTATCAATGAAGGTGAGAAAACAATTTAATAAAGAATAGAAATGAAGAAAGCAAAAAAATGGTCAAATTATTTGATAAAAAAATGATAATAATCAAAACCATCAAAAAAACACAACAAACTTATGAGAGCAGGGCCCATTAAGGTACAATCATAGACAGCTCTTACTAATAATTAGCCATAATCAGGAAAACAGGTTAATGTGGTGTATACTAGGTATGTCTTAGACCACTAGATAATCATCAATAATATCAACATATAATCAGCCTACAAATAAGTTCTCCAATCAATTAAATAATAGAATCCGGCTAGTATAAATTATGTATAAGGAGACTACTTATCCTGTATAGGATGTGCCTGAACGCGTTTCCCCGCTATACGGTTCATCAGGATGCATTAAAAATGGTATTGATGAAAATTGCTGGATGCCATTATAGATGAATAGCATGCTATTATATTGTATGCTAATGATGTACAACAGCTCTCCTGACATTTTAACTGTCTCTAGGTCACTCCTGTTTCAGTGATCTGTCAGTTAGAGGCAGGAAGTAGGTAGGAGGCAGGAAAAAGGGCTGCAAGTGCAGTGCCTGCCCATGGCACTTGCAACTCATTAGCATACAATTACAACTATGGATTTCTCTAAAACAGGTAAGGATTTACTCAGCAGTAAAGCATTAATAGTTACTGTATTTTTTGACGTACTGGACCATAAGACACACCTAGGTTTTAGAGGAGAAAATTAGGAAAAATAAAAATTGAAGCAAAAAATGTGGTCAATTTTGTACTGAATATCCCCTATGCTGGTATATATGGTCCCCTCATCCCCATCCTGATACACATGGCCCCGTTATCACTACCCTGGTATGCATGGATCCCTCATCCCTATCCAGGAATGCATGGCTCCCTCATCCCTATCCTGGTGTGCATGGTCCCTGCTTCATCCCTATTCTGGTAGGAATGGTACCCCTTGTCCCTATCCTGGCATGAATGATCACCTTCATCCCTATCCTAGTATGCATGGCCCCCTTCCTTATCTTGGTATGCAGGGCCCCTATATTGCCCTAGTATGCATGGCCCCATCACTATTCTGGTATTATTTCCCCCATCCCGGTCCTGGTATGCATGGCCCTATCCTTATGATTGGCCCCCACCACCATCCTGGTATGCATGGCCACATCCTTATCCTGGTATGATTGTCCCCCACCCCCATCCCGGTATGCATGGCCCCATCAGAAAACATAAAAAAAAACACACTTAACTTCCCGGCGCTCCCTCGCTGCATCCAGCAGCTGCTTTATGCTTGTAAGCTGCATATGGCAGGGACGTCATGTGCTGCTTGCAAGTTGAAGGGCAGCTGCCGGAATACTCACTGCTCTGCACGCCGAGACTGTGTGCACATAGAGCGGTGAGTATTCATTGCGCTTCAGTAGCGCACAGAGTGTCAGCCAGAGCCTTCCTGCACCTGCCAGCGGTCACGCATGCCGCTACTTAAGAAAAATTAATATTCACCTCTCTTAAGTAGCGGCACACGTAACCACCAACCGCAGCATGAAGGCTCCGGCTGACACTGTGAGCGTGTCATGTGTGCATCGCCACGAAGATCGTCGCGGTTGCACATTCTGACTTCTCACAGCTGAGTAGCTGTTTCTTTGTGTTTGGCACTTAGGGAGTTAATTCTGTCTGTGCTCGGTTCTGGCACAGGGTGCAGTTCCTCCCGGCTGCAATTGATTATTTGTTGATTGGTTTCCTTTAAGAATCTTGTTGTCTGCTCTGGGAGTTGCCAGTGAAATTTCCATGCAGACCACAGATAGGATTGAACCTGTATAGACTCAAGTTGAGATCTCCTAAGTTGATTTAGCTCACATTGCTTTGAGTTTTATATTCCAGACCATTTATGTTTCTTCTATGCTTGTGTGTGTATGCAAGTCTGTGTTTACTCCTGTCTGTCTTATATGTTTAAATTGTGTATCTAGTTGATATCTGCCCATATCCCTGTGGTGGTATTCAGGGATTGATAGGAGACAGGATTAGGCTGGAGACTTGGACCTCTGAACCATTATCAGTACCTCCAAGGAGAGGGATTAGTTAGGACCCCAGTTTAGGGTCAGGTTAGACCCCGGTCCACCTCTTTCCTGTTACAGCTTTTACAAGTCCTCAAGATTAACCCTGAGTTCAACGGATATCGTGTCAGGTAAATCTATTCTTTACTTACATTTTGATGTTGCTAAACTGTATGCTGTTTAGAGTGTTGTCCCTGTAAGAATAGTTTACTGACATTGTTAACATCTCATTAGACAGCGTGACAGAGCGCTACTGAAGAGCAATGAATACTCACGACTCTGCACACACAGTCCCAGCATGCAGAGCAGTGAGTATTCCAGCAGGTATGCTCTGCTTGTGAGCAGCACGTGATGTCCCTGCCATGCGCTGCTTACAAGCATTAAGCAGTTGCTGGCAATGGAGCAGGACGCAGCGAGGGAGTGCAGGGAAGGTAAGTGTGATTTTTTTTTCATGTTTTCTGATGGGGCCATGCATACCAGGATGGGGGTGGGGACCAATCATATGGATGGGGCCATGCATACCAGGATCGGGGTTGGAGTAATCGTACCAAGATACTATTAAAATACAGATGAATATTCATTACCCTCCACGCCCATGGGGGTGGAATGCAGTGAATATTCATTTTTCTTTAGCAGTGGGCACAGGAGTTAGCCGCAGCATCCAGCTCCTGCCTCTGTGACCCGCTGCTCCACCAAGCAGCTCCCCCGCCTCTCCAACACAGCCAAAGCCGGTATATCCGGACTATAAGATGCACCCCCCATTTTACTCTACATTTCTGGAGGAAAAAAGTGCTTCTTATAGTCCGAAAAATAAGGTATATTGGTGTGACCATTAAAATTGAGACAAAGTGATATTGTGAGATTACAACATTGATGAATGAGAGTTTACACCTTAGATGAATGAGAGATTTCATTCATATTGGTTCCAAAAAAGGAATTTTCTGCTGCTAAGAATCTGAGGGATTGATTGACTTGTGTAATCTAGGATTTGTGCAATGCAATATGTGAAGATATTGGGATTTATGCAATATAACCTTTGAAAACAATTGGTTACCCAGAATAGTAATTCTATGTGTTTTGTATTATGAACCCATAATATAAGATATTTATCTTCTAATGAGTTGCTGGATGTGCGGGCGATGAAACGCATAGAGACACTGTGGGAGTTACAATAATATTTTCAGAATTGGGTCTAAGAAGGCTTTTTTTATTT
The DNA here is from genome assembly GCA_009801035.1 of Oophaga pumilio. Classification (NCBI taxonomy): domain Eukaryota; kingdom Metazoa; phylum Chordata; class Amphibia; order Anura; family Dendrobatidae; genus Oophaga; species Oophaga pumilio. The sequence continues at coordinate 135,984 of VIAB01002781.1, read as the reverse complement.
AGTGTGTCATATTAATGATATCCTGATGAATATGAGATGTTTCAGGACATTAGTTACAATAGAACACATTATTATTATTGTTATTATTAATATTATTATTACTGTTATTACTTATAAAGCTAACCTTTATGGGAAGAATCCCTTAAGAATCCTTTCACAAATAGAAGTGATAATAGTTTATTTTTATACATTAATAAAATGAAAACTGAATAAACAAATGAGAAAACTAAATTTGATGTTACCACTCTGTCTTGAAAACAGCATTAAGTATACAGGGTACATTTGCACAAAGTTGGATTTTGTAGGATTATAGTCGGATGTATGAGTACTCAATTAAACCAAATACGGTAGGTGATAATAATCAACATTTTCATGTGTAGTTTGAAACACAGTCATTAACTGAAAATAGCTGCTGCGTATGAGGCTTAAATCTGTGTGTGGATCAGTCAAACTCTACAACAAAGGTGACGTTGTGCAAGACAGTGTCATATCACAGGTCAAACACAATGACACGATTGAGTACAGCAACAAGACACAAGGTAGTTATACTGCATAAGCAAGGACTCTCCCAGGAACTGATTTCTGGGGTTTCAATATGTTCTGTTCAAACTTTTATGAAGAACCACCAAGAAATGTGCACCTTTGAAAATCATAGATGCAGAGCCTGGCTAAGGAAACTTAATGCAACAGTTGAATGACACATTATGCTTACTTCCCTTCAAAATCAGACGTCATTCAGTGCCATTACAATGGTTAAGTGTCTGAGCGTAACAGTGAAGTATGGTGGAGGCTCCTTACACATTTGGGGCTGAATGGAGTTGGGTATTTGGTCAGGATTAATGGTGTTCTCTCTGCTGAGAAATACAGGCAGATACTTATCCATCATGAAAGGCAAGTACTGATTGTCTCCATAATTTATTCTGCAGCAGGACAAAAACCTCAAACGTACAACCAATGTAATTAAGAATTATCTTCAGAGTAAAAAAGAACAATGAGTCCTGGAATTGATGATATGGACCCCACAGAGCTCTGATGTCAACATCATCAATAATTTCTGAGATTACATGAAGATGCAGAAGGATTTGCGCAAGCCTACATTCACGGAAGATCTTTGGCTACTTCGCCAAGATGTTTGAAAACTGCGTGCATGTGTACCTAGAAGAATTGATGCTATTTAGTGATAATAATGATGATTTTATTTATATAGTGCCAACAACAAATTCTGCAGCACTTTAAAAGTAAGCGGGGACATGTACAAACAATAACGACATTAAGAAGTAACAAAGTTGACTAGTTACCAGAGGTGTGAGGGTCCTGCTCGCAAGTTTACAATCTATAAGGATATAGAGCGGACACAATAGGTAGAACGTGCTTGTCATGTATTATCCAGCCATCATTATAATAAATAGGGCATTTCACATTCCACATGATCTGGTCACCAGCCAGTATCTGTCTAAGTGCAGTTACCAAGTGTTATTGGGTGCAGTTCTGAGTAAAATTTAGAGAGAGGGAACAGGGGAGAGTTAGGTTGGTGAACTGAAGTATTTTGAAGGCAAAGGGTAATCACACCAAATATTAATTTAGATTTCTCTTTTGTGCATTCACTTTCAGTTTTATTAATTGATAAAAATAAAGTTTTTTTTCCACATCTGCCTAAAACTTTTACACATCACTGTATCTTTCACTGAATTTCGGCAGGGTCGGTGCTGATTTTTATATTTGTATTATGAACATGTCTACGTAGGCTGCAGGCATGGATCCAGGGGGATCCAACACTTCCAATGAATTTCTATATAAAAACAGGCAATATTAATGTTCTTTGAAGACGTGAAATATCCTGGCATGTTCACACATTAAATAATCAAAGAGAAAAAGAGGGTCAGTTATAGCCACTTTGACTTGGAGGATAAAGAATAAGTCTCCAAAACCAATGCTTGTTCACTTATATGTTCATGTGCTGGATGGGAATTATTGCTCAACTTCTCAATATAGTCAACTTTAAGACCATTTAAATGTATGTGCATTGAAAAGTAAAGGAAATGTGGAGTCTTTTTAAACAAGGGATGACGGCAGTGTGTATAAATGAACTGGCCTTGGAAAGCACAAAAATGTCCTTAATTTGGATTTATTAATCCCACAAAGGTTGAAGCTTTTCCAGCATATAATACAGGGATTACTTATATTTCATCGTTTTGAAATCTTGAAAATAAATCCTTCATTTATAAAGCTGCTTTCAAATAAAAAAAAATGTCTCCATAGAAACTTTGATAAAAACTAACATACAAGTATAAAACAATTTTTTTTTATCATTGAGGTTGTTAATCATAGGCATTAGCAGAAAAAATATCAACTTTGTTTTCATGCATGCTCCACAATGATAATAGCAGATGTATAATAGGTCTCTTGCACTTGGAGCTGCCAACTCAAAGTATTACTTATGACATGAATTCAATGGGAAGATACCAGATAAAGAATCTTTCCAAAACTGTGCTGAACAGAGTCATGAAAATATGTCATTGCTAGACTCTGATTAAAAGGGATAGTGCCTTTCCTGGCAGCAAAACAGTTGGAGGTCTACCCGCAGTCTTTGTAGGCCTGAAAAATTGTTAGCTAGTTCAATCAGCATCACTTGTTCATTTTCTGTAGAAGTCCCTATTGACTGAGCTATGGAGTGACCTTTCTTTTTTAGTATATATCTGTGCAGTATTTTAAAGAACTTGGCTCTTGGGACAACATCTCCATGGAGTTTGTATGTTCTCCCCGTGTTTATGTGGGTTCCCTCCAGGTTCTCCGGTTTCCTCCAACACTCCAAAGACATACTGATAGGGAATTTAGATTGAAAGCCACAATGGGGACAGTGACAATCTTTGTAAAATAATTCAGAATATAGTAGCATTTATAAATAAGTATAATAAAGCTCTGGTATATAACTCGTGTAACACCTCTCTGCATCGTAGGGGTGGAGGATCCCCAGAGGAAGTTACTGACTGGCTGAGCAGGTTAGAGAAGAAGGGTGGATCTAGAAAGAGACAGAGAGATGAGTGCAATCCTCCATGTCAGGCTTGTCAGAGTCTGATCCTGGAGAGCAGGGGACAGTTGCGCAGAGTGAGTGCTAATCATCCAGCCACTTAATGTATGAGGGGAGAAGATAATACTGCAGCCGATTAACATCTGCAGACCAGCCAGGTTGCCATGTCTATCACCACCAGGGAATGAGTCTACAGTTCTGTGTCCAGGCATCTGGGCCTTACAGCCCCAAGCTGGATCCTGCTACATTAAGGAATGAGTAGCTACTGCTGGGACTTGTGGTTCCACTGTGGGGTAGTTAATAAAAGAACTGTTGCTGAAGGGATTTTGTTTTGATTGTGATATTAAAGTGCACCAGTTGTTCATGTATGCGCGCCAACATCCGAGGCAACTGGGCCCCATCATTGGACTATGTAACTGCCATTGCTGCAACCATTATTGGGTTATATGATATTAGTTAGGAGTGTGTTTTCTGGCACTTAAAGAGGAAGTACTGTACCATCTTTAACTGAGGTCCAGCAGCATAGGAAGAATTGGGAAACTTATGTGTGATTGCTGTACTGTTGTACCCCCCAGGGATTGCTCTGTGGTATCACAACACCTAGGCTGGCTTCAAAGCACATCCTTTACCTTTAAGAGGGTCACATATCGTGTGTTTGTGTGATATCCTTTGTTCACTGTTCCTTGCTATGCTCCTTGCCTTTTACACCTGTTTGCCCCAGTATGTTAAACTCAGGGCCGCCATCAGGGCATTACTGCCCTTACTACTGTATGAGGCCCGATAAGCAGTAGCAAAAATGGGGGCCTGAATGTGCTGGCAACCCAGGCCCTCCTCGCTTCCTTCTGCTCATCGGGCCCCGGGTGCAATAGTTCATGGCCGCTGCAAGTCGGATACATAACAACACTGTGGTGAATTAAAGATACACCTACATGTTGTTAGTGTATCCGGCGGGCAGAAATCAGTGCTGTACCTTTAAGCTGCAGCAGCAGGCCTGAGTGCATCATGGTCCTGACGCCGGTCATGTGACCCGCCGCATGTTCTTCTTCATTCTGGAGCACAGCAGCATGTCACGTTCGTGGGAGATCAGAGACATTGAGTCAGCAGCAGGCAGGCAGGCATAGGAGGTGGGCAGTGTGTAAGGACTTGGAAGAGGCTGCAGAGGGAAATGAAGTGAGGGGAGTGAGGAGATGGGAGGCTGCTGAGGAGATGGGAGGCTGCTGAGGAGATGGAAGATTGCTGAGAAGATGGGAGGCTGCTGAGGAGATGGGAGGCTGCTGATGAGATGGGAGGCAGCTAAGGAGGTAGGAGGCTGCTGAGGAGAGGGGAGGCTGCTAATGAAATGGGAGGCTGCTGAGGAGATGGGAGGGACTGCTGAGGAGATGGGAGACTGCTGAGGAGATGGAAGATTGCTGAGGAGATAGGAGGCTGCTGAGGAGATGGGAGGCTGCTGAGGAGGTGGGAGGCTGCTGAGAGGGGAGTCTGTTTAGGAGAGGGGAGGCTACTGATGAAATTGGAGGCTGCTGAGGAGATGGGAGGGACTGCTGAGGAGAGGGGAGGCTGCTGAGGAAAGGGGAGTGAGGAGAGGGGAGGCTACTGAGGGGAGTCTGCATCCGGCAGGGTGAAGCTGCTGAGGGGAGTCTGCGTCCTGCATCCAACAGGTTGAGGCTGAGGAGGCGGCGGCGAGGACGACCAGGGCAAGTCGACGCTAATTACGTTTTAAAAGAGTGCCAACCTCTGCGGACAGGTAGGAACAAGAGTAGTTGACAAATAGTGTGATCCCCTTTATGCTTGACTACTTGATATTTTTTTTCTGTTATCACTTTTTGAGTCCTCAATGTTTTAGGCTGTATTTACAGTATATTCTAGTATTTTTAGGTTTTTAATGAATACCAATAAAGAGATTTTTTGGTAGTGTATAATCCGTGAATATATATGCAATAATACACAGTTTACATTTATTAACCCCTTATCACCAAAAGACGTGCAGTGTCCGGGTGCCTCCCCCTGTTTGGTGCGGGCTTCGCCATGAGCCGGCACCTTTTCCAGCACATGACAGCTGATCTGATCAGCTGTCATGTGCCCCTAACAGATGCGGGTGGAATCGCGATCCACCTGCGGCTGTTATGTTAAATGCCGCTGTCAATGTCTGACAGCGGCACTTAACATGACGCAAAAAAACTTCCCCCCAATTATGAGGAGGAGAAAAAGAGTATTTATTATTTATTTAGATCAAGAATTACATATAAATAAAATTTAAAACAGAATAAAATCTGCCAAAGCAGGAGCAAAAGGGAATCCACAGTACACTATTTACAGCTCTGGCAAAAATTAAGAGACTACTTCAAAATGTTCAGTTTGTCTGTTTTTTCTCTTTATAGGTATATTTTTGAGTAAAATGTAAATTGTTCTTTTATTCTATAACCTACTGACAACATGTCACCGAATTTCCAAGCAATAAATTTTGTATTTTTTTTCTAAAAAGGAGAAATGGTCAAAATTAAATATAAGTGCTTTCAGACCTCAAATAATGCAAAGAAAACAAGTTCGTAATCATTTAGAAACAACAATACTAATGTTTTAACTCAGGAAGAGTTCAGAAATCAATATTTTGTGGAATAACCATGATTTTTAATCACAGCTTTCATACGTCTTGGCATGCTTTCCACCAGTCTTTCACACAGCTCCTGGCGCAAAAATGTAAGCAGTTCTTTGTTTGATGGCTTGTGACTATCCATCATCCTCTTGATTACATTCCAGAGGTTTTCAATGGGGTGCAGGTCTGGAGATTGGACTGGCCATGACAGGGTTTTGATGTGGTGGTCTCTTAATTTTTGCCAGAGCTGTATAACCAGTCACATAGTATGGTTTTAAACAGCCATATAGAATTAAGGCTAAAATATGCCTGGCAATATTTTAAATTTGACCACTGATAACAATTACCTCAATAGAGTCTCATATATTAATGTGACAAAAATAATCCAAATAAAAATAAGCTAATAAAGTGCTTAGTGTGATTATGAAAGTGCTAGCTAGTGCTATTAATACAAAGTGCTAAACAAAAGTCACATAACACATATAAATAGTACAATCCAACTACTTACTAACAATTATGAAATATGCAAATTGCCTCTTCAAACAAAGAAGACTTGTATTGGAAGTAGCGATCCTACAAGTCACAATCAACCCTTTAACGAGTCTTGTAATATGACTTAGGATAAAAGCCAAATCAGTATCTCCATTTGCAGACACGGTGTTTTGGACTGTTGGTCCTCGTCAGTGCAAAGTAGGAGAGATCTGATTTGGCTTGTTGAGAGGCTCTGGACTAAGGTCTAGGGGGTAAGGTTTCTCCTTGTGGAGAGTGACATACCAGCTCTGGCGTGTCGAGGTAAGGAGGCTTATTCACCGTGCTCCTCTGGGAAATTTTAATATGCAAATTGCCTCTTCAAACAAAGAGGACTTGTACTCTATAGCGCCACCTATTGGAATAACAATTATGAAGTAAGAGGACCCCTGCCTGCCTCCCCTGCATATTTTAGCCTTAATTCTATATGGCTGTTTAAAACCACTTTCACTTTTGCCTTTTGTTATATCTGAGGCACTTTTTTGTTACCATACTATGTGACTGGTTATATATAGTGTACTGTGGATTCCCTTTTGCTCCTGCTTTGGCAGATTTTATTTTGTTTTAAGTTTTATTTATATGTAATTCTTGATCTAAATAAATAATTTTGGTATAAAATACTCTTTTTCTCCTCATCATAATTGATTTTTGGGGGAAGTTTTTTGTGTCATGTGATGCTACACTTCCATCCTCGCGAGATTTGAAAGGCAGAGAAGGGCGGGCCACACAGATGAAAGAGAAGGAGCGGCTTCATTTCCATCCTCCAGAGACTTGACAGGCAGAGAAGGGAGGGCCGCACGGATGAAAGAGAAGGAGCGGCTTCATTTCCATCCTCCGGAGACTTGACAGGCAGAGAAGGGTGGGCCGCACTGGTGAAAGAAGGAGGTAATAGGATACAAGGGCGGGCTTGATTCACTTACTCCTTCCCGGAGAGGCACCTCATCATCGGGACTGCTCCCCACACCATATACGGCAACCATAGAGCTCCGCACACGCCGTGGGGTATTGACTTGTTTAGCAGAAATTGCTGCCATTTTTACCCATATCACCTTGTGAAAATGTAAAATCTGGGGCTAAAACAACATTTTTGTGGTAAAAATGTATTGATTTTTTCTTCACTGCACAATGGTATAAAATTCTGTGACACACCCGTGCTGTTGCTTAAATCACTGCACCATTGGATTAATTAATTAAGATGTGTATTTTTTTAAAAAAAGGGGTAATATATGTTTTTTTGTTGTTGTTCTGGCATCTCAAGGGCTCTACCAATGAGACATGGCATCCTCAAACTATAACAGCAAAATCTGCACTACAATAAGGCATTTCTTCCATTCTGAGCTTTGCACTGTCCCTTAAAAGTAATTTTTGAACACATATGGGATATTGGCGTACTCAGGAGAAATTGGTTAACAAATCATTTATTTTATGCCATTATCCCTTTTGAAAACTAAAAACTTGGAGCCAAAGCAACATTTTGGTTGAAAAAATTGTAATTTTCCACTGAGTCAGAACAATGTTATACAATTCTGTGAATCGCCTGAAGATTAAAAATGCTCACTACACCCCTAGATGAATTCCTCAAGAGGTGTGGCTTCCAAAATGTAGTAACTTGTGGGGGTTTTAGCTGTTTTGGCACGTCAGGAGCTCTTCAAGTGTGACATGGCATTCGCAATCTATTGCAGCCAAAATTGAGCTCCAGAATTTAATTAGCGCTCCTTCCCTTCTAAACCCTGCCATCTGCCGTAGTTTTTCATCACATATGGAGGTATCGGCGTACTCGGCAGAACTCGCACAACAAATTTTCTCACGTTACTCTAATGAAATGGAAAAATTTGAATCTAAAACAACACTTTTGTGGGAAAAATGTATTTTTTTCATTTACATGCCTTAACATTATAAAATTCAGTGAAGGACTTGTGGGTACAAGGTGTTCACCACACATCTAAAAAATTTACTTGAGTGGTGTATTTTCCAAAATGGGGTCACTTGTGGGGGGTTTCCACTGTTTTGGCACATCAGGGGCTCTGAAAATGCAACATGCTGACTGCCATACCAGTCAATTTTGCATTACAAAGTCAAATAGTGCTCCCAAGCCGTGCATCCGAACAGTAGTTTTCTGCCCCATATGGGGTATTGGTGTACTCAGGAGAAATTCTATAACAAAGTTTATGGTCCATTTTCTTCTGTTAACCCTTTGAAAATGCTAAATGTGGGACTAAAGCAACATTTTTGTGGGAAAAAGTACAATTTAATTTTTTTCCTTCCACATTACTTTAATTCCTGTGACGTCTCTAAAGGGTTAATAAACTTCTTGAATTTAGTTCTAAGCACTTTGAAGGGTGTAGTTTTTGAAATGATGTCACTTCAAATGGGATGTGGTCCCTAAAAAATTGGTTTTGTAAATTTTGTTGGAAAAATTAGAAATTGCTGATATATGTTAACCTTTCTAACTTCCTAAGAAAAAATTATGTTTAAGAAATTATGCTAATCTCAAGAAGACATGTGATAAATGCTAGTTCTTAACTATTTTCTGTTATATAATTATCTGGTTTAAGGACATAAAAATTAAAAGTTTGAAAATTGCAAAATTTTAAAATGCTTTCGTCAAATTTTCACAAATAAATGCAAATCATATCTACCAAAATTTTACCTCTAACATGAAGTATAACATGTCATGAGGAAACAGTCTCAGAATCACTGGGATATGTTGAAGTTTTTCCAGAATTCTTACCATGTAAAGTGACTCTAGTCAGAATTGAAAAAATTGGCCTGGTCAAGAAGGTAAAAACAGACTTGGGGGTGAAGGGGTTAAAGTAGCCATAGGTTATCCTGCATAACAGTGTAGGTGTAAAATTATTCTGATGCTTTTCTCTGAAAATTTTGTTTTGGGCCCTTGTGTGATACTTTATTTAAAGGGAACCTGTCATCCCCAAGGGACTTTTTAAATAAAAGAGCCACCTTCAGCAGCACTAAGGCTGCATTCTGTGAAGGTGTCTCTTAGGTTTCTTATCCCTAGGAACGCTGAAATAGACAGTTTTATAATTTGTCCGCCATACATCTAGTGTGTCCTGGAGTTATGTTTTCTCCCACTGTGTCAACAGCCTCAGTGGTGTCAATCATCTCCCTCTGGCATCTGTGCGCCTGCGCAGTGAGGAAAGAGGTGGAGGAAAGAGGCAGAGGGAGATGGGGACAGGCACAGAGATCCTCACTGCGCAGGCACCAGATTCCCAGCCCCACAGTGTGAATACATCATAACACACTGCGGGGCGGGATCTGTGGTCTCCGCTCCACGCAGGCGTGAGAACATTACATCATCGAGAGAAGAAAATCCAGAGAGAAGCGCGTCCAGACTTCAGTGGGCAGTCACCGTGTGTTGCGGTGTCTTCATTTATTTGCCGCTGAGACTAGTACAGCAGCCATGCTGGATTTTTGTATTTTAATATTTGCCTTAATGAAAGGATGATTTTTACATTATTTCCGGAGCTGGATTTTCTTCTCTTCATGTATTGCAACGTCTGGCAGTGACGTATCCTTGCTCGGATGGACTTTGGATCCATGGAGGTGAGCTGAACTATTTCCTTACTATGCAACATTACATCATCGCCTGATGTAAGTTCCCGGCCAGTGCGCATGGCACATGCCCGAGAAATTTGGGCAGAGCGCAGGCGCCGGGCATGTAACTGTAACACAGGAGGCGGCGCACAGACGCAAGAGGGAGATGATTGACACCTGAGGCCATTGACAGAGGGGGAGAAGACATACCTCCAGGACACAATAGATGTATGGCGGACATATTATAAAATCTGTGTATTTCCGCGTTCCTAGGGATAAGAAACCTAAGAGCCACCTTCACAGAATGCAGCCTTAGTGCTGCTGAAGGTGGCTCTTTTACTTAAAAAGTCCCTGAGGGGTGACAGGTTCCCTTTAAACTCATTAAAATGCTGAAATCCAGAGTTTTTATGTTTCTATGTATAGAACACCATCTTCTTAACCATGGATAATTCTTTGAAAAAAAAATGTATTGCAATTGATCATTAGGATTGTTAGGATATAAACCTCATTGGATTATAGTGATGACTATTAGATATGGTCCATTACTAATATAGTCATTATCGCTGCCATATTATTAAAAAGGCTCTACAGGCAAGTTAATGGTAACTGCATGTACACTCCTTTATTGTATGACTGCATTAATAAGGATGATTTGCATGTATAGATAAGGCCTATTAAGGTAAAATCAACCTTGACATAATTTTAACATTTATTTGCTAAATATTTTTTTTTGCTAAAAGGGTTTACAAATTTAGAATAACCTTTTTTAAGAAAATTCAATCATAGAGAGGGACCTCAATTTAGCTTCCTATTAGCCTGAACTGCTACCCTGAGCCTCTTACTTTGGAGATCCTTTTGGTTAAATACGGTAACTAAAAAAACAAAATAGCTAAGTGATACCAACTTGACTTAGAGGATAAATTACAAGTCTTCAGAACCAATATTTGTGATACTTTGAGACAATTTCCTTTAAAACATGTTTTTGCACCAAAGAGGAAAATAATAAGGGTTGGGGTTAAACATATTAAGAGATTAAGACCATTAAGGCTATGTGCACACACACGTTCAGGAATCTTTGCAGAAATTTCCCGAGAAAAATCGGACTTTTCCCCAGGAAATCCGGATGCGTTTTTGCTCGTTTTTACCGCGATTTTTTCCTGAACATTCTAGGTCAATAATATAGCGGGAAATATGCAAATTTACAGCGAAATTAATGAACATGCTGCGTTTTTTACCGCGATGCGTTTTTTTCGCAGAAAACTTGCAGAATGCATTCTAATCATAGGATGCTTAATGCACGCGTTTTTAAAGCGTTTTTGCAGTGTAAAACCGCCGCAAAAATGCGAAAAGACGAGAAAAATCCTGAATGTGTGCACACAGCCTAAATATAACCATTTTCTATCCAGACAGTCAATTTCACTGAAGACTTACATCTGTTATGATTCGGTAACTGAGGAGTGCAGGCAAAAAGGCAATACACCAGAGCAGTTGGAATCTATGAGATTGCAGTACCCTGACTAACCACCACAACTAGAGGCAGCCGTGGAGCGTTCCTACGTTGGTCCTAGACGCCTCGTCACAGCCTGAGAAACTATCTACACCTAAAGATAGAAATAGGAAAGCTATCTGCCCCGGAGCAGAACCCCAAAGACAATAGCAAGCCCCCAAACATATAATGGCGGTTAGACAAGACGAAATACAGACACAGACAGAAAATAGTATGAGCAAACGTTGGGGCCCAAACTAACTAAATAGAAAAGGATAGGAAGGGCACTTACTGCAATCCCAAAAAACCCTGAAAACACCAACTCCACTAATTTCAAAAAAGACCTGAGATCACACGACCTCTACCACCTAAATTAGCTCTCTGGTGCAACAAAATCAAAACAGCAGCCACTGAAAAAACTGGAAAAAGCAAATGTACAAACATCAGTGGCTGAACAGAACTGAGAGGGCAAAAGCCCCCCGAGGGGACCCAGAAGGCCCCCACAGAAGTGCAGGACAAAATGCAAAAATCAGCAAAGAAACAAAAAGAAGGAAATGTCTTATCTGTTAGCAGGAGATGCAGACACGACACAGCAGGCTACAAGAGAAACTGGAAACAAGGATTCAGACCAGAACAATTGATCACCGGCAACCCTGATGGGAAGGTGACTCCCTTATATAGACCAGTCAGAAACACCTGATTCCCAGTCCTCACAATCATCACTGATCAGACCAGCACCGCTTGTAACCACCAGAGGGAGCCTCTGCTCAGAACTCATCTCAAACCCATTCACAACATACATCATTTTTGCTGTCATGTTGTCACGAGGGTGTCACGTCCCCCTGTAAGACCTGGAGTTAGATGGGCACGTCGGGTGATGAATCGTAGGTCTTCTATAGAGATGATGTGATTTGTGTTCCATATTAAATGAATTTAGTTTCTTCTGGTGCTCAAGAGGATAATGACCCTTTCTATGCTCGTCAGAAACATGCTGCCCCATTTCAGCTTCTTCTGATCTGGTCAATACCTCTTCCTATGTAAACTGGTCAGACCTTCTTGTCCCTGCAGGTGAAAGATTCTTCTTCCTGTGCTATGTGCTAAAGCTAAGTGGTTGGAGTAGAGTTGTAGTAGTAGTGATCTGTGGTTTGCTGTAGTACGTGTGTGTTTATCTCCTGTTCCCTGTTCCCATTTAGTTTATTCCTCCCTGCCCTTATCCTCCTCTCTATTGTTGGTTAGTGCGTTTGCATCATAGAGGTTTTCCTTTATCCCTGTTTTGTCTTTGTGTCTTGTTTACATTACATTTCTGTCCCATGCCTCATGGGTTGGGGGAGGGGACAGATCAGGATTTAACAGGAGCAGAGTAAAGGCACTTTCACTCTTAGCGATCGCACTAGCGATCTCAACAACGACACGACCTGGCGAGATCGCTAGTGCGATCGCTATGTGGTCGCTAGTTAGCTTCCAAACACATCTCATCAGCGATCTGTATAACGACCTCTGCGGTCGTTGGGAAAACCTAGTCCCTCCTGCGATGCTGGTAAAGTCGTTCATAAAGGGTGTCACACTCAGCGATTCAGGCTCACTAGCGGGGCACCAACGACCAAAAACGGCTCAGAACATTCATAAGCGATCAGCGACATCGCAGCAGGGGCCACATCGCTGCTACATGTCACACACAGCTAAGTCGCTAACGAGATCGCTACTGCATCATAAATCGGTGACGCAGTAGCGATCTCGTTAGCGATCTCGTTTAGTGTGACAGTACCTTAAGGTCAGAAACTCGGGACTCACTACCATCAAGAGTACCCCCAGGGACAGGGACATTTAGGATCCCAGTTCCAAGAGGACAGTTTGAGGCCTCCCTTCAATACTGAAGAGCGTCACAGCATGACACGTCTTGCTACTTGTCAATAATATTTGGAACCTCCTAACAGTTATGTGCTGAGACTTATAAGGAAAGATTAAAAAATCAAAAGTTAAGTGGTAATGAACATTGCCACCCAAATTCATCCACTTTGGCAGTAGTTTCAATATTCACATGAGTCATTTTTATGAGCTGTAATAAGATTTGGCTGATTTAACACCAATAAAAAATAATGACTCAACCCTTGACCACTTACTGAAAATACTGTAATTATTTTGTTCTCTTTCTGCAGCAATGTCTGAAGCTGAAAAGCAAAGTTTTAGGAAAATAATATTGACTTAGCATCAAAATTATAAAACATCTTCACTTTAATAAACTGAAAAAAATCAGTGTAAAAGATGTTGTCCACTTTATATTATTTTAGCAAATATATTGGCAACATGATCTTATGACATTTACTAATATGTAAGTATTATAGATTCTTCTTCTTAGTACAGCCTTCTTAACAGCATGTGCAACTCTCCTACAACTCTATAGGAGGACAGCTTGTTTTGCTTATATAAAGTCATGGCCGCAATTGTTGACACCCTTGAAATTATTCCTGAAAATTAAGTATTTCTCCTAGAAAATTATTGCAATAACACATCTTTTCTTATAGACGTTTTTTTCTTTGTGTGTATTGGAACAACGCAAAAAAATGGAGCAAAAAAGGCAAATTGGACATCATTTCACACAAAACCCCAAAAATTAGCAGAACAAAATTGTTGACACGTTTTCAAAATTGTTCAAACTCACCTATGGCAAGTAACAGGTGTGAGCAACATGAAAATCACACCTAAAACCAAATAAAAAGGGGAGAAGTTGGCTCAATCTTTGCATTGTGTGTCTGTGTGTGCCACACTAAGCTTTGACAACAGAGAGAGAAGTAAACTATCTGAAGACATGAGAGCCAAAATTGTTTAAAAATATCAACAATCTCAAGGTTACAAGTCCATCACCAGAGGTATTGATGTTCCTTTGTCCACAATGCACAACACAATCAAGAAGTCTACAACCCATGGCACTGTAGCCAATCTCTTTGGACGTTAAAAGCAGAGAAAAATTTAGGGAAGTTTTGAACGCCAAGTAGCCTGGATGGTGGATAAGGAGCCCCAATCAGTTCCAAAGAAATTCAAGCTGTCCTGAAGGCTCCAGGAGACATCAGTGTCAGGGCAAACTATCCGTCGACATTTGAATGAAATGAAATGCTATAGCAAGAGACCCAGGAGGACCCCACTGCTGACACAGAGACATTAAAAACCTGACTGCAGTTTGTCAAAATATACTTGAATTAACAAAAATTCTTCTGGGAAGTGTTTTGTGGACAGATGAGACCAATATATAGATGGGAAAGGAAATCATTCTACTAGTTACCAAAAATGGAATGTGGCCTACAAAGAAAAGAACACAGTACCTGCAGTCAATATGGTGGAGGTTCAAAGATGTTTTGGGGAGGTTTTGCTGCCTCAGGCACTGGGTGCCTTGACTGTGTGCAAGGCATCATGAAATCTGAAGATTACAAAAGGATTTTGTGTTGCAATGTAGTGCCCAGTGTCAGAAATCTGGGTTTGGGTCATGTAGCTTCCCGGGATGGGAGGGGGTGCTGGTGAAGTGGGGTCACAGGATGCAGGGTCACCACTTCAGTAAGCCATCAGCAGCAGGAGTGTGGTGATGCAGCGGGCCCAGAGCTGGAAGAAGGGGGTGTCCAGCAGTGGCGTTCCGTGAATAGAGCAGACTAAGCAGCTGCTATGGGGCCCAGACAGGTGAGGGGGCCCACGACGGCCGCTGTCGTTTGGCAGCTGTGCTGTGCTGACACAGTACTATCTCCTTTAATTAAATATAAGCGACGGCCGGACACTGTAAACCCCCTTGAAGGTCCCCTTTCCTTGTTGTCTCCTGGTCAGCAGTTGGCTTAAGTCTCTGGCTGCATTTGCATAAGAAAGCCAGCCTGCAGCCAGAGACACGTGCATCACAGGAAGCAGAAAACATTCATAAGTTTCACTCAGGGAGAGATACACTACACAAGAAGGTGAGCCCTGCTGGCTGGGGAATGGGGTGGATTTTTTTGTTGAATGTGTCCCCTCACTGTGCTGGCACTTTACATTTACAATGGCTCTGACTGCACTTTGCACCTTAGGGAGGGGGGCCCGGCTGCACGCACTGTGGAGGGTGTAGGGGGCCCTGCATGCACTGCAGGTGTGTGTGTGTGTGGAGTTAAGAGCACCTGTTTTTTTTTTGGGGGGGCCCCATTCAGACTTTTGCTATGGGGCCCCATGATTTCTATGTACGCCCCTGGTGTCCAGGCAGTGTTGTTCAAGAAAATGTCAGTGATGGAGGCAGGAGCGTAGGCCCCGCTCTGCACATTGCCCCCCCCCCGATGATGGACCACAGGAAAATGGCCAGAAGCGGCTCATGCACAAATTGAGATCCCGGCTCAATGATTTATATTGGATTTTTTATGTTTTCCTGCTACCACACAGTAAAAATCCTTATTTGTAAAAAAAATACATTGTTTTTTCATTGTCATTTTCTAAGAGCAGTAACTTCTTTATTTTTTGGTGTACAAAGCTGCATTTATTTTTGCGCGACAAGTTGTAGAATTTTTGGGCACCATTTTGGGGCTCATAACGTTTTTTGACCGCTTTTTAATCAGATGTTTCAGACGCAGAATGAAATAAAATTATCAATTTAGTTATTGCTTTTACTTTTTATTTTTGAGTGGTGCATTGTACGGTAAAAATGATAAGACCGATTTGTTCGTTGGGTCAGTACGATAACAGAGATAACAGATTTACACCTTTTTTATGCTTTGCTAACCTTACAGGCTAAAAACAATATTTTACAAAAATAAATTTGTTTTTGCATCATTATAGTCTGACAGCTGTAATATTTTTTATTTTTTTCTGAAAAAGTCATATTAGGGCTTGTTTTTTACGAGACTGTATGGCATTTTCATTTATACCATTTTTTTCTACCTATGACTTTTTGACCGGTTTTTATTCATTTTTTATGTGTCAGTATGATGAAGAAGCGTCATTTTTTGGTGTGTTATTATTTTTTTTTATGATGTTAGCCATACAGAATAAATAACATGACGGTTTTATTGATTGAGTCATTCCAGACACGGCCATATCAATTATGCATACTTTTTTATTTTTGTTTTATCACAAAGACTGCGTTTTTAGAGACAAATCGGCTTTTTGTGATTTTGTGCAGTTTTCATGGTTGTTGTTTTTACTTTATTACATATTTTATGTAAAAAAAATTATTTTTTCACTGCAGGACATGAATATTTTTTACTCTGATCACATATTACAGTGCCTGAGACTTGTTAGTGTCTCAATGACAGAGACTCTGCTTATAGCAGGATCTTCCAAGCCACTGTACCCTAGGATCATTAGATGACCTCAGTGTACATGGTCTTCTAACCCCCTTTCAGCCACTTAGATACCGCTGTTGCGATTGACAGCAGTATTTAAAGGGTTAATCGTTGAAAAGTGGCGCTGAGGAAAAAGACCACTTAAAAAAGCAATTCCATCAAAATTTTTATCCTACTAATATATTGCAATCATCATATTATATAGGACCGTGTGCTTACAGTTGGTCAATTTTCCTTTCTACCCAGCTAATTCTTCTGTTTTCTATTAGGTCTATGACATCATGTGATAAAAAAAAACTGACTACCTGAATCACGCTAAGCTCTATGTAGAAACAGGAGGTCAATTTTCCCTGAATGATTCATAAGTCACAGCAAAAGTCAATGGCAGGGAGCAGGACTGGAATAGCTTGGTCAGGAGTTGAAGATGGGTATGATTTCTGCAGGGTCAAGACACTTCCTGACTCTACAAAGAGCAGAGAAAAGAGAAGCACTAGCTGGGTAGAATGGCAAAATGAGCAATTGTAAGTACACAGTGCCATATAATATGATGACCACAATATATTAAAAGGATGCAAATTTTGATGGGGGTGCTTCTTTAATGACCACTGTTAAAAGGCATATCGGCAGTAATTAAGGGGTTAATAATATAAAGTTAAAAAACTATACCTATAACAGGGGTCTTAAATTCGGCTGGGTAAATGGTCCGCACGTAGAACAAATTTTAATTTTACAAACTGCATTCTTTGTGGGACTAGATAACATTTTCAGTGACACCATTTTAATACGACTTTATTTTTTAAAACATTTTTGCATTGTTTTTTATTATTTTAAAATGATGTTTATTGTATGGGTTATGATTCCATTTTATAGTTTGGGTCGTTCCAGATGTGGTATTACCAAACGTGTACTTTTTTTTTGTTTACTTTAGATTTTTAAATAAAACAGGTTTTTTGTGGCAAAATATTTTTTCATTATTTTTTCAGGATTTATTTTGAAATTTTTAAATAATTTTTACAATTTATCTCCCTATTTTGTCCTTTAATTGACCACATACAGTAATATTGACTTACAATTGGCTACCATTCTGTAATAATGTTCCCATCCTATTATAATGTCCCCATCCAGTAATGATGTCCCAATACTGGCCTTTTCCTGTAATAATGCACCCCTTTGTAATATTGTCCCCCATCCTGTAATAATGTCTACCTTCCTGTAATAATAGCTCCCTTCTTGTAACAATGCCCCTTATCTTGTAGAAATGTGATATCTTGTAATAATGTCCTTGTCACAATTCCACTGTGCTGTGAGTGACAGCTCAGCTAGGGGTCATGCTGAGCTGTCAATATTGCGAGAGACAGCCTAATTGCCCAGTCTGAGACGGGTGTGTTGGGCTGTCATTATTGTGATTGACAGCCCAGCTTCCAATCTGGCCGGGCCTGCATGGCCTTCTAGGTGTCACCCATTCTAGATGGTAACCTTGCTATAAATTGGGCTGACTATTATTATCAGACCTTGACAGTTGTAACTTTTAGCTCAGTGGTGTTTTTGCTTTGTGTTCCATATTCTGATATTCTGATCTTTGTTTTTTGCCTCTTTGGATTTGCCTTTTTGATTACCTGATTTGCATTACTCCTTTTGCCATGACGCACTTTGATATTGGTTTCCTGGCCTCTTTGACTATCCATTTGTATAATCCCTTTGTCTATGACATACCCTCCTGGCATTTGACTTTGGACTCCTGGACTTCCCTGCCTCATGGCTTGCACATGATAAGTGACTCAGTGTCACAGTTCTTCACCCTGTAATAATGTCCTCTATCCTGTCGTAATGCCCTACATCCTGTTATAGTGTCCCCCATTCTGTAATAATGTTTCCATCTTGCCACTCTTCACGTACACATTTAAAAAAAAAGACAATTCCTCACACCTGTCCTTGCTCCCATGGCAAACAAGGTCCTCTTTCTCCTTCACAGTTGAGTTGGCACATGGCACTGACATCATGCACTGCCCCAATGGGCATGCCAACGTTAGCTGCTAGTCTCTACTGGTCCAGTGGCTGGTATAGACATTGCTGTGCAAGGAGCTAGTTGCTCTCTGCCCCACTATACATTTCAACTGAATGTGTATCTGAGGACATACATTCAGCTGAAAAAAAGTGCTGGCTTTGGCGGGCCATTTTCTAGGGAGCTCCTCTGCCCATGGGCCAAAAAGTGCAGGCCGCATGTGACCTGTGGGTCATGTGTTTGAGATCCATGACCTATATGAATAGGCCTATGGAATGATAAAACAATAAGACAAAAGCATACCTTGGAATTTCTGTAAGAATCAATAATTTATTCAGTTCTATGCATTGTCTAATAGTAAAGTGTCTGTGAACTTTATTTAAAGGGTATTGAATATCTCCTTTAGTAGTCCCTCATCTGCGTAGCAAACCATGAACAAAAGGATATGGTATCCCTGTTGTAGTGAACGGTGGGGATCAAACATGAATAGATTAGATTGTGGAAGTGACTGGTGGGTGTCAGCTGTGTCAGATGCCCCAGCCATGTATGAAGTGGGCTTAGCTACCATTCTATTCATGCAGTTGTGCAGTTAAGGACAAATAGCAAGACAAGGTATAACCATTCACAACTCAAGATAAAAACAAAATAAGCAAATACCCTGCAGTAAATAAATGAACACCAATCGTGTATGAAAACAATATAGGGTACTTTGTTAACAAAATTTTAATTAAAAAAAAACTTAAAAGTCATCCCATTATGTTAAGGTGACCCTATTCGGGACGGTTCTAACCTCTACCTTACCATTTGTCAAGTGACGGAAAATGTGAATAAGGACTGAGACCGGGCTAATGGACACCCAGCCATGGAGAACTACATAAATGTAATGTCCAGCTCAAGAAAAAGGTAGGTCACACCCTTATCTGCACAGAGTTCAAAAAACCTGAAACAAAAACCTAAAAAGATTAACTGGAATATAAGCTGCTGTGCATGCAGCATGTACACACTAGTCAATAAACAGACAAAACTCAAGATAAAAAAAAAAGCAAATAACCTGCAGTAAATACGGTAAATAAAAGGCAATAATGCATGAAAATAATATAAGGTACTTAGTAAACATAATTTTGATTAGAAGAATGGTATAACCATTGTAGTGAATGGTAAAGGTCCCGGCAATCAAACAAAAAATAGTATAGAAATATATTTGGGGGAAGAATACTTCAAGCCTATTATATGCCATAAAGAATGTATACTAAACAAAAAAGTTAACTTGATAGATACAGTTATTATGTGCTATTGCATGTGACAAAGCGAACTTCTAGATGTGTTCACAAAATATGATCTCAAGACCATAGTAGCAGTTTAAATTGTTTATGAATGCAATTTTTTCTTTCCGTCTCATTTGATCTATTGTTTGTTGTTCTATCTAGCGCCTTAGACTTTTAACAAGCTATATTTCTGGTCAGTTGTAAGACTTCTCATCTAGTAGTCAGTAAACAAACAGCACATTAGACAAACTAATGATAAAAACCAACCAGCACAAAAAAGGGGGTATATCACAGATGTGTACAATCCTGTACCTACAACGTGTGCCCCACTATAAAGGACTTAAAAAAGTGTACTCCAATTATACAAAGACCAAACGAGCAATAAGGAGTAAAAAACACTTGAATTTAGCAAAATAATTCATTTATTAGAAAATACACGTGTACATAAAAAGATCACTTCAATATTGATAATGACCCTAATATAAAATTAATAATATACACGTGGGATCAGAACTTGTATTTAAAGCAGCTAAAAAATATACTGGAGTTATAACAATTATATATCAATCATGAGACCTTTCTAGACCGCACAAAGACCAATGTACATCAATAGTAAACGCACCAACATGTGTGGTGTGCGATGTAAATCTATCTAATGGCGTGCCATAGATATTAGCTATCTTGATAAAAAAGGTTGCTTACCCCTTAAATGTTAGAGCCGCTGAATCTGGACCCACGTGTGACCCTCTAACGTGACGTGTATATTATTAATTTTATATTAGGGTCATTATCAATATTGAAGTGATCTTTTTATGTACATGTGTATTTTCTAATAAATGAATTATTTTGCTAAATTCAAGTGTTTTTTACTCCTTATTGCTCGTTTGGACATTAGACAAACTGTATTAGAACAGCAGTAAAAAGATTACTTGCAAAGCAGTAAAAGTGTCTTACGTGTTGCTCACTACAGCCCAAAGACTGACTAATTTACAAAGCAAACATTACAGTTGCTTCAGTCTTACAATAAGGCCTCTTTCACACATCCGTTGTGCGCCTGACGGCGCCCCCGGCATTTAGCCGCAGCGCCGCATCAGAAAACCTGATGCGCCGCATGCGTTTTTTTGCCGGATGGTTTCTGATGCCCGGAGACATCAGGGGAATCCGGCAAAAAAAAAAAACGTTACATGCTGCGTTTTGTCCGGCCGCCGGAATGTACATTTCCGCCGCATCCGGACAAAATCGCATACGACGCAGTGACATGCGGCGCCATCCGGCGCTAATGCAAATCAATGCAAAAAAACCCGCAAGCGGCGCATCAGGTTTTCTGATGCGGCGCTGCGGCTAAATGCTGGGGGCGCCGTCAGGCGCACACCGGATGTGTGAAAGAGGCCTAAGCTGTCCATTATTATTGCAGCTAAATAGTCAACATTTCAAAGAATATTTTTCACTGGCATCATCACCTTTACTGTTCTTTGTAATTCCTGAAGAGGATTTCCATCAAAAACTTAAAACTGCCCCTATATTATTACCGTAATTTAGATTAGAACTGTAGCTCCAAGTTTCTTCTAATTACAGAGACAAGTTCTGTATTTCTGTATCAAGATTACTGCAAGATTTTTTAAGTAAAGGGAGTCTGTCAGGTGATTCATGCTACTCACACCATGGGCAGCATGAAATGCAACCTGGCTGCATTATCGCAGCAAGGGATACTATTCTCTGAAATTTTCCATCATTTCACAGAAAGAATACTGAGACAAGAATGGAACTTGGTTTCCATTGTAGAGCTTGACATATGACATGACATGTTTCACATTTTTAACCATACTTGCAGAACCACGGGTTTCTATATGTTTTCAGTACCCATACAGTGATAAGATAGGAATGTTCCCAGTGATAGGGTACACATTTTTGACAGCAGGTTCCCTATGTTTATTAGGAAACAACATCAATTTAAGCCACACCCTTTGAATTCCACACCCATTTCACAGATCATGCCCATTTTGATCACGCCCTTGTTTGTGGACCACACCTATTTGCACAAACAATTTCCTCAACAACAAAATACAAATCATGGTTACAAAAAGTAAAGGCATTATATCCTTTTACCCTACATAAGCCTTCATTGATAGCTTTATTGCCTCCAGTTAAGTTTTCCTTTTCTACATGTCCGCCTGCAGCTTCCAAGACTCACCCTCCTGCCCACCCAGACTGTGTGCTTTGAGGATCCACCTAACCAAGTGAGTCCTTATTATGTAACATCATCACTTATAACTCTAAAACTGAACATGGACAAAGCAGAATTCATCATCTTTCCCC
>VIAB01002781.1:40041-53097 GCA_009801035.1 Oophaga pumilio | reverse complement strand
TGTTAAAGGGGCCCACTGAGGCTCTTTGGCCCGGGGCCCATAAAGACCTGGAGCCGGCCCTGGCTGCTGGTAGGGGTGCAGATGATAGAATGGATGGTCTCCTGGTGGGGGGCAGGTGTTAGAATGGAAGGACTGCTGGTAGGGGGTCAAATGCTAGAATGGATGGGCTGCTGGTAGGGGGGCAGATGCTAGAATGGATGGGGTGCTGGTAGAGGGGCAGATGTTAGAATGGATGGTCTCCTGGTAGGGGGGAGATGCCAGAATGGATGGGGTGCTGGTAGGATACAGATGATAGAATGGATGGACTGCTAGCAGGGTCGCAGAAGCTAGAATGGATGGGTTGAAGGTAGGGGGGGAGATGCTAGAATGTATGGGCTGTTGGTAGGGGGCAGATGCTGGAATGGAAGGGCTGCAGGTTGGGGGGCAGATGCTAGAATGGATAGGCTGCAGGTAGGAGAAGATGCTAGAATGGATAAGCTGCAGGTAGGGGGGTAGATGCTAGAATGGATGGACTGCAGGTAGTTGGGCAGATGCTAGAATAGAAGGGCTGCTGCTAGGGGGGCAGGTGCTACAGTCATGGACAAAAGTTTTGAGAATGACACAAATAATAATTTTTACAAAGTCTACTGCTTCACTTTTTCTAATGGCAATTTGCATATACTCCAGAATGTTATAAAGAGTGATCAGCTTAACAGCAATTACTTGCAAAGTCAATATTTGGCTAGAAAATGAACTTTATCCCCCAAAACACATTTCAACATCATTGCAGCCCTGCCTTAAAAGGACCAGCTAACCTCTTTTCAGTGATTGCTCCATTAACACAGGAAAGATTGCACCTCAGTCAACAATCTATCGCATCATCAAGAACTTCAAGGAGAGAGGTTTCATTGTTGCCAAAAAGGCTTCAGGGCGCCCAAGAAAGACCAGCAAGCGCCAGGACCCTCTCTTAAAAGTGTTTCAGCTGTGGGATCGGGCTACCAGCAGTGCAGTGCTTGCTCAGGAATGGCAGCAGGCAGGTGTAAGGGCATCTGCACGCACTGTGTGGCGGAGACTGTTGGAGCAAGGCCTGGTCTCAAGGAGGGCAGCAAAGAAGCCACTTCTCTCCAGAAAAAACATCATGGACAGACTGATATTCTGCAAAAGGTACAGGCAGTGGACTGCTGAGGACTGGGTTAAAGTTATTTTCTCTGATGAATCCCCTTTTTGATTGTTTGGGACATCAGGAAAACGCCTCATTCGGAGAAGACAAGGTGAGCGCTACCACCAGTCTTGTCTCATGCCAACTGTTAAGCATTCTGAAACCATTCATGTGTGGGGTTGCTTCTCAGCCAAGGGAATCGGCTCTCTCACAGTCTTGCCTAAAAACACAGCCATGAATAAAGAATGGTACCAGAATGTCCTCCAAGAGCAACTTCTCCCAACCCTCCAAGAGCAGTTTGGGGATCAACAATGCCTTTTCCAGCATGATGGAGCACCTTGCCATAAAGCAAAGGTGATAACTAAATGGCTCAGGGAACAAAACATAGAGATTTTGGGTCCATGGCCTGGAAACTCCCCAGATCTTAATCCCATTGAGAACTTGTGGTCAATCATCAAGAGACGGGTGGACAAACAAAAACCTAAAAATTCTGACAAAATGAAAGCATTGATTGTGCAAGAATGGACTGCTATCAATCAGGATTTGGTCCAGAAGTTGATTGAGAGCATGCCAGGGAGAATTGCAGATGTCCTGAAGAAGAAGGGTCAACACTGCAAATATTGACTTGCTGCATTAACTCATTCTAACTGTCAATATAAGCTTTTGTTACTCATATGTTTGCAATTATATTTCTGTCTGTGATAAAAACATCTGTCAAACACACATAAAAACCAGAGGGCAGCAGATCATGTGAAAATATAATATTTGTGTCATTCTCAAAACTTTTGGCCATGACTGTAGAATGGAAGTGCTGCTGGTAGGGGGGCAGTTGCTAGAATGGATGGGCTGCTGGTAGGGGCCAGATGTTAGAATGGATGGGCTGCTGGTAGGCGGGAGATGGTGGAGTGGATGGGCTGCAGGCAGTTGTTCAGATGCTAGAATGGATGGGCTGCTAGTAGGGGGCAGATGCTAGAATGGATGGTCTCATGGTAGGGGAAAATGTTAGAATAGATGGGCTGCAGATAGTTGGGCAGGTACTAGAATGGATGCGCTGCTGGAAGTGAGGCAGATGCTAGAATGGATGGGCTGCTGGTAGGGGGCAGATGATAGAATAGATGGGCTGCTAGTAGGGGGGCAGATGCTAAAATGGATGTTCTCCTGGTAGGGTGGCAGGTGTTAGAATGGATGGGCTGCTGGTAGGGGGGCAGTTGTTAGAATGGATGGGCTGCTGGTTAGGGCCAGATGCTAGAATGGATTGGCTGCTGGTAGGGGGAGATGGTAGAATGGTTGGGCTGCAGGTAGTTGGGCAGATGCTAGAATGGATGGTCTCCTGGTAGGGGGGGCAAATGCTAGAATGGATGGGCTGCAGGTTTTTGGGCAGATGCTAGAATGGATGGGCTGATGGTAGGGGGCAGATGCTAGAATGGATGGGCTGCTGGTAGGGGGCAGGTGCTAGAATGGATGCGCTGCTGGTAGGGGGGCAGATGCTAGAATTAGATGGATTCCTGTAAAATCTATCTAATCTTCGGTTTTTTATGTTTTATTGTCAGTGCGTAATAGTTGCCTAATACTCTGACAACATTAAGGCATTAGAGCTCTAGTCCTCTTCTCTGAAGCGAATCTACTCAGGTATGGAACTGGATGTTCATCCCATATATTTCCTGAGAGAACACAGCTCCCAAACCAACCTCGGATGTGTCCGTCTGGACCACGAACTCCTTAGTAAAGTCAAGTGCGACCAAGACCGGCTGTTTAAATAGAGCGAGCTTCAACTCCTGGAATGCCATCCCTGGTTCAGCTCACCATTTGGCCATGGAAGTCTTCATGCCCTTAAGAAGATTAGTCAGGGGGGTGGCTATCATGGCAAAATTCATGATAAATCGCTGATAGTATCACATAATTCCCAGAATCGCCCGAACCTGCTTCTTGGAGACCAGTTGCGGCCAATTCTGGATTGCCTCCACCTTCTTCACTCGTGGCTTTATTTTGCCCCTTCTGAGGATGTAGCTCAAGTATTTTGCCTCTTCTTTCCCAATAGCGCACTTTTTTGGCTTTATTGTAAACTCTGCCTTTCTCAGTGCATCCAGTACTGCCTGGACCTTCTGCAGGTACTTCCCCAATCCGGGCTGAAGATCATAATGTTGTCTAGGTAAGCTGCGGTGTCCTTTTTGTAGGAGGCTAGGATCCAGTCCATGGCTCTCTGAAAGGTAGCTGGGGCTCCCTGCAGACTGAACGACATGCTGGTATACTGGAAGCAACCATCAGGTGTCGAGAATGCTGTATTCTCCTTGGCACTTTGGGACAAGAGGATTTGCCAGGACCCTTTCGTTAGGTCTAGGGCGGTGATGTATCTGGCTGACCATAGCCTCTCAATGAGTTCATCGACTGAGGGCATTGGATACGTCGAATTTGGACACCTTGTTCAGCTTCCTGTAGTCGTTACAGAAACGCCACTTTCCATCTGGCTTCAGAACAAAGACAATAATCCTGGACTTGCCACTCTTTGACTCCTCGATGACACCCTGGCTAAACATTCTCCTCACCTCCTTAGAAATCACCTCCTGGCGGACTTTGAGGATACTATAGAGCTTTTAATTCACCCGCACATGCGATTCCATCAAGATCTCAAGCTCAACAACCTGCATATGTTTTGGCAACTCGGAAAACAGGTCTAGGTTCAGCTGAAGTAGTTCTCTGCACTGTATACAAAGGTAGACATAGGTACACTGTCTCTTTAAATCTTCCACTGGTTTATTATATACATAAACCAGTACAAAATTAATATAAACAAGGCCCTTCGGGCAAGACAAGAAAGGCAACACAAAATGTTATACAGTCTATGCAGCTGCGAGAATCCACCCTCTCAGGATATAATAACCGGGTTCAGTATGGTTTAACACAAAACACTTCTCTGGAGCTTCCGGCTCCAGACACACCAAACACGGAATGACTCACAAGGCTAACTATTTACCTTCTAAACCACACCATTGGAAGGAGATATGGTAAACAGTCTCCCACCTGCTCTACAGCTATTCACTATAAAGCCTAAACCTTAAAATGGCCGATTAACCCCTCTCAGCACTTACTGTGCTGGAGCAAACTTCTAGGTTTCAGATCACTGAACCTAACAGCCTCAATGAAGCATATCTCTCCTCCAGTACTTTGCCAGTAACTTTGTCACAAAGGATATTATGAGATACTTTATAAAATGCTTTGTTGAAGTCAAGATATGCTATAGCTTACGCTTTTCGCTGATCTACCCGTCAGTGATTCATTCATAGATGGAAATTAGATTAGTCTGCCATGAATAGTTTGCTGCAAACTCATGCTAACTTTGGTTAACTACTGTATTCTTATTCAAGTACTTATAAATATACTGTTTAATAATTTGTCCAAAGATCTTTCCTGGTATAGAAGTAGGCTCACTAGCCTGTAATTTCCTGGCTCCATGTTCTTGCCTTTTTGAAGATAGGGACATTTTCCAATCTCCAATCTTCTGGAAATTCTCCTGTTTTCCTGCATTTTTCAAATATTCTGGCAACATCATTTTTGACCACTTCATCTTTTTCATTCTGTAAAAATCCTATAGCATCTTTGACTTTTCTTTTGCTTTTGACATACCCACAAAATCCTTTTTTATTGCTTTTGGTCTCTCTTGTAACGAAAAAGGTGAATGAAACGAAAATTTTAAGAAAATTATATGTAATTATAGCAGTGCTTTATTAGTTATTACAATTATTTGCTTGCAAAAAATTTAGATTTTTATTCTAGTTACATGTCTTATACTAATATAATTTTTCTTGGGTTTGAAGAAAACTTGTTCAAAACATTTGTTTCAATCCATATCCCATCTCCCATATCATATCTCCCATATCATATACAGCCCCCATAGGGCTCCCATATCATATACAGCCCCCCCATAGAGCTCACAGTCCCATATCATATACAACCCCCATAGGGCTCCCATATCATATACAGCCTCCATAGGGCTCTCATAATATAGGGCTGTATATGATATTGGAGCCGTATGGGGGGGCTGTTTATGATATGGGAGTCCATCTCATATACAGCCCCCCATAGGGCTCCCAGTCCCACATCATATACAACAGCTCCCCACATTATCTCCCATCAGGTCACTGTTTGATTTAATAAGTATTTACATTTTCTTTTTACTTCATCTTCTCTCCTCCTAGCAGCTCCAGCAGTCTCCCCAGCTTGTGTGCCGGCGCCACACTGCAGGACTCAGGGCACTCAGTGATGATGTCATCACTGACTCCAGTCCCCGTCGTGCTGATCTGCAGTGCTGAGCGGCCGGCAGACACTGAGGCCGGGATTAAAGCTCCTACTAGTGGCTGTGGGTGCACTCCGCTCCGCCGATGCATCTTGCCACTCTGGCGCCCTGCCCTATTCTTACCGCCGGCGCTGCCTGAGACAACCGTTACCGTTACCTACTCAGACAGGTGGCGGTCAGTGGCCTCATCATGATAGGTGCGCGACCCTGCTTCTAGGGGGGACAGCTGCCCCCCTTGCCCCTCGGTCTGTACGCCCATGCTTCTAACACTTGCCCTGCATTCCCTGCAAATAGAATTATATTCTTCTTTAGATATGCCCCCGTCTTTCCCACTTTCCATTTAATAGACATTTCTTTTTTCCTTTTAAACAAGTTTTTAAGCTCTGTGTTCATCCATCCTAGTCTCTTTAAATGCTTCCAATTTTTCCTACATTTCGGGATTGGTACTGATTGTGTAGTGAGAATTGCATTTAGCAAAATCACCCATCCTCCTTGGACATTTCTGTCCTTTAGAACATCCAGTCATTGGAATAATAGAAAAAATTGAAATGCGTCGACTGGGTCATGTTGACCATGAAAATTTTCTTTTGTATGCACTATAATTTCTTTTGAAAAATAAAAAGAAAAGGAAAATCCAGTCCTGTTGAGCCGGACTCCAATTTTTTCTATTATTCTTTATGTGAGGCCAGGGCGAGGCCGGTGTCTGAGCCCCAGGTGGATGAGCATAGAGCAACTGGGTGAGCTGGAATTAAATTTTTATATCCAGTCATTGGACCTTTCGTACCTTCTTTCTGAGTCCATTAAAATCTGCATTTCTGAAGTCCAACCTTAGGCCGGCGTCACACTGACAAGTTTGATGCGAGTAAGTCGCACGACTTTCTCGCATCAACACCCGGCACGGCCACCCGCTCTTGGTCCCTAGTGCGCGGCTGCATAGAAATACATGCAGCCGCACACTCGGCTCCGAAAGCGGGCGGCCGTGCCGGGTGTTGATGCGAGCAAGTCGTGCGACTTACTCGCATCAAACTCGCCAGTGTGACGCCAGCCTTAAAATCTGAATTCTTGCTGGTCTCCCTCCTCGTGTAATCCTAAATTCCCAGCCACCTTTACTTTCTCCACCATTTCCTCCCTGTCCCTCTTGTTCTCTCTTCAACCTTTTGAAAGATAAAGTTGTTGGCGAGAGAAAATAATTTTCTGGACCCATTACTTTTGTCTGAGATTCCCAACAAATATTGGGATAGTTAAAGTCTCCCATGATCACAGTGTCATACTTTTTGAGTACAGAGACAGCTGATGTAAAAAGAGTTCATTTATATCTTCAGTCTGTCCAGGTGGCCTATAGTAAACACCTACAATGGTGTCTTTTCTGTTCTTCTCTCCTTGTATTCTTACCCAGTTTCTGCAGAGCTACCGTTCTCTGAAGCTTGGATCTCTGTGGAGATATACATTGTCATAACACACAATGCAACACTTCCTTCTTTCTTGTTAATCCTGTTTCTAATAAATAAGTTGTAGTCTTCAAGGTTTATATTCCAATTATGTATATCATTCCACCAAGTTTCAGTGACATCACATCTCTCTTCCAGTGTTAGCTGCTCCAATTCTCCTTGTTTGTTTTTTCGTGCTCTGTGCATTTGTATTGACACATTTTAGTTTGCAGTCGGTTTCTCTTGCTCCTCTATTTTCATTCAGAATTTGTTGTTTTTGTTCTTTTTTTTGTAATAGTAGGGTTCTCAAAATAATTCAATAGCTGTATATTTTTTCCTGGCCGTATATTTCCCATTCCATATTGCTCTAGTTTAAAGCTCTCCTGATGAATGCAGCAAGGCGTCTACCAAATATGTGTTTTTCTGTTTTCGTTAGATGCAACTCATCTCTAGCAAGACGTCAATCATACAGGTAATTAATTCCATAGTCAAGAAACCCAAAATGTTGCTCACGGCATCATCGACGTAACCAGTTGTTCACCTGTAGAATCTTGTTCAATCTCCTTGATCCATGTACATCCACTGGGAGGATGGATGAGAAGACGACCTGTGCTCCCAGTTCCCTCTCTTTATGGCCTTAGTCTTCAATATCTCTGCATAAAGTTTCCAGGCTCTTTTTTGCTGTGTCATTTGTTTCTACGTGAATTAGTAGATGTGGGTGGTAGACTGTGGCACTGAAGAGTCTTGATACCTTATCAGACACATCTTTGATTTGGGCACCTGGACGACAGCACACTTCTCGTGAGGTAATGTCCTGTTGGTAGAAAGCAGCTTCCGTTCCTCTTTGTTAGGGTCTTTTGTAAAAATGCTCATGGTTCTAATTGACTTTCATTATACTCGGTACTCGAGTTGAACGTGACTGACAGTCCGATTTGCTCAATTCGAGTAATCTTTAAGCTTCTATGGTTGTTTCTTTGAAGAATAACATCACATGTAAGGTGTGTTATGTGGTATCATGTCTGACTTTGAAGGGTATGGCATTTATCTTGTGGAATGGCAATTATTCTGTAGAATTTAAGCCCGCCCTTGCAGGGCTCTCTCTTTTGTATACCAGTCTGTCAATGTTAGTTTGTTCTTTGTCAGTTATATTTGTATTTTGTATAGTATGTAACCTCTTTTCAAGTATAGCACCATGGAATCAATGGTGGTCTAAAAATAAAAAAGAATAATTTATTATGGTACTATTGAGCACATCTGATCAGAATAAATATAGTATTATGAGCACACTAATGTTTGTATCGGAAGTGTAACAGTTTGGGAATATTGTACACAGTAATGATCCAAACAACAGTGGTGATGTCTCAGAACACAAATAATATACAAAGTAATGTCACAGTACAAAGATAATGCACACAGTAATGTGATGGTATACAGATAAGAACACTGATATTGCCTTAACCCCTTTGTGACAGAGCTAATTTTGACCTTAATGACCAAACCAAATATTTTAAATTTTACCAGTGTCAATTTATGTGGCAATAACTTATGACATACTGTACTCCATACTTTACACCTGTATAATTTTTAAAACATAAATTTTTTCGTTAGGAAGTTAGAAGGGTTTAAAGTTGATCAGCAATTTCTCATTTTTCCAATAAAATTTACAAAACCAATTTTTTTGGGGATCACATCACATTTGAAGTGACTTTAGGGGCCTATACGGCAGAAAATCCGAACACTGACACCATTCTAAAAACCGCACTCCTCAAAGTCCTCAAAACCGCATTCAAGAAGTTTATTGACCCTTCAGGTGCTTCACAGGAATTAATGAAATATGGAGGGAAAAAATTAACATCTTACTTTTTTTTCACTAAAATTTTACTTTAGCCCCAAATTGTTTACTTTCACAAGGGTTACAGGAGAAAATAAACCCCAAAATTTGTTGTGTGGAATTTATCCTGAGCACGCTGATACCCCATATATGGGGGAAAACTATGGTTTAGGTACACAGCAGGGCTCGGAAGGGAAGGAGCACCGCTTGACTTTTTTAACTGAAAAATAGCTAGAATAGAAAGCTGATATCTGAGCACTCGATGCAAACTCGAGTAGTGAGCACTTGCACTCAACACTAATGACAACATATTCAATATGACAACCTAATCTTATCAAATTCTTTGTAGCACCTGTGGGTTCAAAATCTCCACTATACCCCTGGCTAAAATCCTTGGCGGGTGTAGTTTCCAAAATGGGGTCACTTGTGGGGGGTTTCCACTGTTTAGCAACATGAGGGGCTCTCCAAACGTGACATGACATCTGAAGACCATTTTCTCAAAGTTTGTGTTCCAAAACGTCACTCCTTCCTTTCTGAGGCCTGCCGTGTGTCCAAACAAAATTTTTCCTGCAGATATTGGGTATCAATGTACTTAGGAGAAATTGCACAACAAATTTCGGGGTCCGATTTCTCCAGTCACCCTTGAGAAAATGCAAAATTTGGTGCTAAAAGAACATTCTTGTGGGAAAAATGTGATATTTTTTTTATTTTCACAACTCAATGTTATAAACTTTTGTGAAGCACCAGGCGGTTCAAGGTGCTCACCACACATCCAGATAAGTTCCTTAAGGAATCTAGTTTTCAAAATGTAGTCACTTGTGGGGGGGTTTCCACTGTTTAGGCTCATCAGGGGCTCTCCAAAATCGACATGGCTTCTGCTAATTATTCCAACAAATTTTGCAATCAAAAAGTCAAATGGCACTCTTTCCCCTCCAAACCCTGACGTGCGCCCAAACAGTAGTTTTCCCCCACATATGGGGTATCAGAGTACTCAGGACAAATTTCAGAACAAATTGTATAGTGCAATTTCTCCTGTCACCCTTGTTGAATTGCAAAATTTGGGTCTAAAAAAGGTTTTTGTGGAAAAAAATTTAATTTTGTTATGTTCACAGCCCAACATTATAAACTTCTGTGAAGCATCTAGGGGTTCAATGTGCTCACCACACATCTAGACAAGTTCCCTGAGGGGTCTACTTTCCAAAACAGTGTCATTTGTGGGTGGTTTCTACTGTTTAGGCACATCAGGGGCTCTCCAAATGCAACATGGTGTCAGTTAATTATTCCATCAAATTTTACATTCAAGAAGTCAAATGGCGCTCCTTCCCTTCCGAGCTCTGCCATGTGCCCATACAGTGGTTTAGCCCCACATATATCTGCATGCCCAGGAGAAATTGCACAGCAAATTTTGAGGGCCATTTTTTCTTGTTACCCTTGCAAAAATAAAAAATGTGGGTCTAAAGTAAAATTTTTGCGAAAAAAAGTTAAATGTTAATTTTTTCCTTCCACATTCCAAAAATTCCTGTGAAGCACCTGAAGGGTTAATAAACTTCTTTAATGTATTTAATGTATGTATTTTCTGTCATATAGGCCCCTCAAAGTCACTTCAAATGTAATGTGGTCCCTAAAAAAATAGTTTTGCAAATTTTTTGGGAAAAATGAGAAATCGCTGGTCAACCTTTATCTCTTCTAACTTCGTAGCAAAAAAAAAATTGTGTTTCAAAAATTGTGCTGGTGTAAAGTAGACATGTGGGAAATGTTATTTATTAACTATTTTGTGTAACATACAGTAACTATCTGATTTAAGGGCATAAAAATTAAAAGTTTGAAATTTGAATAATTTTCACCAATATTCCATTTTTTTCACAAATAAATGCAAGTCATATTGAAGAAATTTTACCACTACCATGAAGTACAATATGTCACAAAAAACATTCTCAGACTTAGTGGATTCTATTGAAGCGTTCCAGAGTTATTACCACATAAATTGACACTGGTCAGAATTGTAAAATTTGGCCTGGTCATGAAGGTGCAAACAGTCTTAGGGGTAAAGGGGTTAAGTGGCAGAGTAGCTATTGAGTCATCTAATTTTGCCCCCTATAGTTATGGAGCTTCTGGATACAGTTACCATTAGATATACTTACTGCATTACTGAGTAGAAACATTACAATAATCATGATTTCCTTCTAAATCCTTTTTAGGGAAGTAAAATATGTTAAATTAGGTATCATGTTAAGATATGCAAGATTCTTATTTCACCATGATTTGTATGTTTGTTCTTGACCACATCACGTTAATGGCTTCTGTTTCAAAAATACCTCTGGTAGACAGACACATATTGGGACACTTAGAGATCCAGTGTTAAAAACATATACTATGCACTATATGCCTTTCAACTTGATACTGTACATAGTCTACTACACATTTTTTTTTTAATAGACTAACACATATTGGTCCAACAGAGGCTGAAAGAGAGTCCTTTGGCATCTGTTGGTCCATTTCAATCAAAGATTTCACTGAAACCATATGGAAACACCTCGTATTTTGGGAGCTTTTCCTGCCATATGAAATAAACCTAGGCCATAAATATGATTTCAATGGGGTCTTGAAGGCAATCTGTCAGCAGGTTTTTGCTATGTAATCTGAGGATTGCATAATGTAGGGGTTAAGACACAGATTTCAGCAATGTGTCACTTAGAAAGCTGTGTTCCCATTACTTGCAATTAAATTTTTATCACGTGGTGATTATCATTGTCAACACTACATGGCAGACACTTCCTTGGCCAACCATGCCCCCTTCTCTGATAAGCAGCTCACTGTCAATAGGCTATGTACATAGAAAGCCTGGTGTGGGCGGGGCTAGCTTTCTCAGCTCAGCTTCATTCTGCATCTAAGAACTGATTGCGTCACAAGTGCTGCACCCAGTAAACTAAGTGATACATTGTTAGATTCGGGGTCTATTTGCCTACATTATGCTGCTCTCAGATGAGGCAGCAAAACAATGGTTACAGATTCCCATTAAACATTGCAGCCGCACAGGGATCTCATAGTGAGATATAGAAGGCCACACCCTTCGAATTTCCTGTTGAGATAAGAACTAACAAATCTATTTTTACATTTGCAACTATTGTACTTTTTTGTGTGCTTTTATGATGATAATTTCTGCTTGACAGCAGTAATGAACTGTTACTTGCTAAAGTTTATTCTAACTGGAACCGAAGGATGCAAACCACATTAAACAACCAAACCAACCAGAAGGATCAAAGAGTGCAGGTAGTGTTCATATGTCGCATATAAAAATATTGAAAACATTGTTTGTTAAGGGTACCTCTTAATGTCATGTCTACACTAGTTTCTATACTGTTCAGTATAGTAAAAACAGAGCCTTATAGACCCTTTTATCAGTATACTGGGGGGCTCACAACCTAGATAAATATAGCTTTCCTTGTTTTTTTCCAAATACTTACTATATACGCACGCAATGTTGCTTTTTACAGATGTTCACAAACCTATGTGTTGTATGATTTCAAATAATAAAGTCTTTCTAGTCAATGTTTGCGATCTAATGTGAACCTTACTTCTTACATTGATTGGAAAATTGCCTGTTGATTCATTCGACACATTAACACATGACTGTAGATTCAGAGACCTAGGTTTGTAATAGACATTTCATCAGTTTTATAAGCATGTCCACTTTCACAACACTCAGACAGAATCACTTGCTGTGTCATGCATAATTATCCATGTCAGCTTCTCAGGCCCATCCACACTTTCTTCTTTCTAGTGGTTGCACTAAAATAAGCAGCAGCAGACTGGAGGGAGTCGGAGAGGATGTGTCATTATTAGGCAACCTGCTAGAAGCAAAATTAGACATTAAATAGAGGTCAAGAGACAGCCCTAGCTATGGTGCTGAATTCTGAAATTGCAGTAGTCAAACACTAAAAAGCATAATCAAGATAAAGAATGATTCTCGGCTTTCAAAGATCTCGTAAATACAGCACTTTGTTAATATTCACCACAAATCTTTTACAGGTCTTCAGATTTTCTGTTCTTACATTTTGGACACTGTCCCTCTAGTATTTTAGCAAATGATCACTTTTCAAAATGCACTTATTTGATTATGAGTGACATGCATTCCTAATCATTGACATTGCAAAACCAAGAAAGAAAAGCGGTGCAAATACAGAGGTCACAGGATCGACAGACATGTTAATGATATGCAAATTATGAAAAAGGGGAATCAAAATTTTCACAATATTTCAATTTATTCAGTATCAAACATGAGCGCTAGAAATACAAGCACTTACATGCCTGCCATCAATGAGTTCATTAACCCCTTCTCGACCCATGACGCCTACGTAGGCGTCATGAA
>VIAB01002780.1:160517-172186 GCA_009801035.1 Oophaga pumilio | reverse complement strand
GGCATGCAGGCACTGTATGTGGGTATATAGACATCAGTAGCAGGAAGGCATTGTATGTGGCATACTTCACTGCATACATCAAGTGGGTCCATTCCATTACTGTCTGCTGCTGCCTATTACATATATTGACTGTATATACATAGCCCCAGGTATCAGTGGCCAGGAAAAAATTTTTTGCACGTTAATCCTGATTATTTTATTCCAAAGCAATCCAGAGCCCCCTTTTTCTCTCCATTTGCTTCTTGACACTGCAGAATACAGCCAGATCCTTTTCATACTACAGCGTGAAAATCCAGCTATTTTAAACAGTTTTGCCATCACATCTGAGTGCGCAGAAATTTCTGCCATTTTTGTGGTACTGTAAAATATTTTGGAGTGTCTTATATAATTTCTTGACATCATTTTGGTGCCCAAAAAATATTTTGCTGCTAAAAAAATATTTAGCTACAGGGCAGATATTTTACATTGGGTTTGGTCCGCCACACGGATCGCATATCGTTGCGCTCAAAATTGTGCCATTTCAGGCCTCCATAGAATTGCTTTTGTTGTGTCTTAGCCTAATTATTGACACAATTTAGCTGGCAAAAAAAAAAACACAGGTCAGGTATTTGAAAGTGTGGTCACACGCCTCATCTATCTGTGGGCTAAAAATTGTGGCATTTCAGGCCTCCATTCAACTGTTTTTGCTGTGTGCTACCCTTGTTAATGACACTATTTTGCTGTAAAAAACTTAAAATACAGGCCCCATATTTTACAGTGTGGTATATACATCACACGCCTCATCTATCTGTGGGCTACAAATTGCGGAATTTCAGGCATCCATTCAACCGTTTTTGTTGTGTGTTACCCTAGTTCTTGACAGTATTATGCTGTAAAAAATAAAAATACAGGCCACATATTTTACAGTGTGGTATCTCCGTCACATGCCTCATCTATCAGTGGGCTACAAATTGT
This sequence comes from Oophaga pumilio, assembly GCA_009801035.1. Taxonomy (NCBI): domain Eukaryota; kingdom Metazoa; phylum Chordata; class Amphibia; order Anura; family Dendrobatidae; genus Oophaga; species Oophaga pumilio. The sequence continues at coordinate 171,232 of VIAB01002780.1, read as the reverse complement.
GGCATTTAAGGCCTACATTGAACTGTTTTTGCTGTGTGCTACTCTAGTTCATAGTTCATGGCTTCACAGTTCATTAACTTGTAGTAGAACCCTCCCGGGTTAACTGATAAAACGTGATAATAAACTATTTACAATCTTTCTTTACTGTAACTGTTCAGTCTTTCTTGGAAGCAGCACCTGGTGCCACCGATTCCTCCTCAGGAAACTCATACATGGTTGCCACGCCTGGTGCTACCATGAGCCGATGCCTCCTGGTGGTATGCACAGTGATGTTGTGTCCTGCCACGAGAGTTTGGGTACATACACTTTGTGTAAATACAGTGCTCGGGCTGGATGGGAGAGGAGGGGTTTCAGCCTGACCGGGTCTGGCTGTTCGCGGCGGAGTCTCACTCGTAGCTCTTAGTTCAGTGGCGGCTGATTTGTGCCTTCGGACGTTCAAGGCGTACCAGCCTTTGAGGCCCCAATGCCGGGTGTAGGTGACCAGATCTCCAGGTTAGAGATCCCGGTCAGGGTGTCCTTCTTTAAGGTGAGACTCCACATCCCGCCTATTAACAAAGACCTCTGCCAGTAAGTGTGGTTCCTTGATGAACCCCAATCCTCCCTTTAGCTGAAACTCCACCACAGCGCCCTGCCTCAGCGGTCCCTGTCCCGTACCTTTCTCTTGGCGGGTCCGCTGCTTCTCCTCCAAGTCCCGTTCTGTCTGCTCCTGTCGCCGGGCCTGCTCCTCTCGGCCCTACAGCTCCCAGTGGTCTGTGAACTGTTAGTCATAGTCAGCCCAGCTGAGCATCTCCAACTCTCCTCCACCCGCCTGCTGGTCCGGGAACCTCATTAGCTCAGTTCCCTGTGGCGACCAGTGGTACACCACGTGTTCAGCGTGGACCTGGTTTTCCGCGGGGGTCGGTTGCAGCACGGGTCCGAACCGGTCTTCTAACCCACATGGCCGATCCCAGTCCAGGGATGTAGCAGCCTGCCGGGTTCACGGGACAGAGACGTGGGTAGCGGGTCAAGTAGCAACTCCTCATCTGCCGAGGCCAGGTCTTCAGCCTCGCTGGTTGCTCCGGGGCCAGGTTCCTCTTCGTCCAGGACTGTAGTATCAGGACGCCAAAGTGGTCGCTGCAGCTCCAGCGGCTGCCTGCGACTTAGGGAGGCCCGCCATTGATTCTGCACTGTCATCTCCACTTCCATCAGCTGCCGGTTCAACTCTGATGCTTCCTGGTCCAGCAGCGCCTGATCCATGGCCACTGGTGGTTCTTCCTCTCTTATGCTGGGGAAGGAGCTCTCCTCTGCTCCCTTGCACCCCTGGTCACCACCAGCCGCCATCTTGTTTATCAGCTCCTGTGTCGCAGCACGCAGGAGTTCCCGCTTTTTCTTCTGGGGCGGACCTTCTTCTTCCTCCTCTTCCCACCATCTAGGATCAGGAGGCGGATCTCTCTGGCTGATAGGCAGGTCCTTATTGTGCAGTAACATTAAGACTGGGCGGCCACATCTTTAGCGCCACTTGGTGGGGTTCCACCCACGACGATACGCCCTTCTTCTTCTTGCGCGCCTCGTAGTGCAAATATGGCAGTAGTCCTTCACAATTTTCAACAAAGTTTCTAGCGCTTTAAGTAGTTCCTCTTGCACACAAGACAGTTCAGAATAGGCACACAGGACCCGGTGATACCGGGCTTTGAGATCCTGTTCGTGACGCCAAGTTGGATCGCCCGCCAAGGCAGTGGGGTACTCGGTACCAGGCCGGTGTCTTAAAGGGATGTGTCATGGCAGCAGTGACCAGGTCCGTGGCCCTGGGCATTTAATAAAAGGGGTAATATTTGCAGGGGATGATAAAGTTTGTAATTGAAGTGTTCATGATGCCACCTGTAGTTTCTGGTCAGAGGTGACCAGCGCTGCAGTGCAGATCCTCTGAGACTGATGGTGATGCAGCAGAGTTGGAATAGCTTCCCACAGGTGAAGCTGGTTGTCTCAGGGCAGAAAGATGTTGTAGAGAGTAATGGTGCTGGGAAAATGTAGCAGTGCTGAGTGAGTGTTGCAGGAATAACTTGAAAGGACACAGTCAGATGCAGTTTCAAAGGATTTACTCACAGTTCTGGCTGCAGCACAGATGCCCGCTTGATACAGTGTCCTCCAGGTGAGGAGCTCAGCAAACTCCCAGGTAGATTGGGATACACCTTTCCAGGACTCCTTTCAATATGTGTTCCTTTCTCTGGCCATCTTACTGTGCTGATTCTCACTCCTGCTTCCTTTCCAGCACACCGCAATTAGTGTCCCAGATCGGCTGCTGCAAATCCTGTCGGATAACGTCATCTCTGCGTTTCCTTGATTCTATATAGCTGCCTGTCCGGAGAAGATGAATGTGGTTGTTGTCTGTGACCCCTAAAGTTGCCACAGCAGTCCGCTTGCTAGCTGAGTCTTAAAGTTCTCCACTAGGCTAGGGGCCAAGTCCCTTTTGCGACCTGGTCCCTCCACAATTGGATCAGGCCCCACGGATGGATCACTCACTATCCGTGCCCCTAGGACCCCTTCTTCCTTCCAGAAGCTTCCCACTATGCTTCTCTCTCTCTCTCTCACGTTCTCTGTCTGGGTCTGATCTCCTATCAGCTCCAAGTCCCCTCCCAGACTGTCTGACTAGACTCTGTTTCCTGCTTCCTAAAGCTTCATTTCCCATCCTTCTTACTAACTCCACCCACCCATGCACTCTTTACTACCCAGCCTGGGATGAGACCATCCTCCCGTAGGGTACGTCCAGGGTGCCTGGCTGCTATAGTCTGTGTTGGGTGCAGGTGTTAGAGTCCTGGGTGGTGCTCTTTCCTTACCTGAGAGTGGAGAATCACACCTCTGGATGAGGCGCAATACCTCTGTGGCGACTGAACCCTCAGGGGCGCCACAGTGGCATTTCAGGCCTACATTCAACTGTTTTTGCTGTGTGTTACCCCAGCTCTTGACAGTATTTTGTTGTAAAAAAAATAAAAATAAAGGCCACATATTTTACAGTGTGGTATCTCCGTCACACGCCTCATCTATCAGCGCGCTTCAAATTGTGGCATTTCACGCCTGCATTCAACTGTTTTTGCTGTGTGCTGCCCTCGTTAGTGACACTATTTTGCTGTAAAAAAAACTAAAAAAACAGGCCACATATTTTACAGTGTGGTTCTATCAGTGGTCTACAAATTGTGCCATTTCAGGCCTCCATTCAACTGTTTTTCCTTTGTCTTAACCTAGTTATTGACAACAGTTTGCTGAAAATAAAAATTGTTACCTACAGGCCAGATATGTTAAACTGTGTTTTTTCTGCACATGAATCATATATACAGTAAGTTCGCTCCAAATTCAGCCATTTGTAGTGAACTTGAAAAATATTGTAGTACATTTAAAATGGGCAAGGTGCGTGGCAATGGATGGGACAGGGAAGTGGATGTGATGGTGCATGCAGAGGCCAAGGCCGTGGGAAAGCTGAAATTGGGCCACAACAAACACCCACATCTTCTTGCTGGTCAAGGCTGAGTAGCCATGAGTCTGGACCACATATTCCTCTCCCTGATCCTCCTTCCTCCCACCATGCTGAGTGCCCAGAGACAACTGATCCCACACTTGGACACTCTGAATTGCTGTTCACTTTTCCATTTATAGGTTCGGGCCTCTCGTCCGGTCCACTTGAAGCGGGACAAGATGAGATCACATGTAGCGATGCCCAAATCTTTGAGCAGCCACGGTCACATGAAGGCAATGGAGGGAACATGTCACAAGAAGTGGACGATGATGAGACACAATTGACAGAAAGTCAGGAGGAGGACCAGGGTGCGGAAGTGGAAGAGGAGGTGGTGGATGATATAGTAACTGACTCAACCTGGCAGGAGGACATGCAGAACAAGGACAGGAGCATACAGGGGGAGGGAAGCGTAGCACCCCAACAGGCAGCAGTGTGGTGGCCACAGCCAGAAGGTGGGCAACCGTTTCTCGTAACACCAATACGATGGCAGTACAACTGTACAACTGTTAGGTCTTCCCGAGTCTGTTTTTTTTTTTTTTAAAGACTCTGCTGATAACCTCAACCAGGCCATTTACACCACCAGGTGTTAAGGGTCTGCGGAACGCACCAAATATATAATGTAGAGAGGTGCGTTCGCAGCCCGGGGTCCACCGTGCAAGCGGAGCCTGCTGCTAGTAAAAATGGCGCGAGAAGCAAACTCTGTTATCCCGCAGAGTCGCTAACATAAACGCCGTAATGTGCTGTGGCAATAAGTGCGAACTCTGTTAATCCACAGAGCCGCAAGAAAGAGAGCCGCAGCGCTATATGGCGATGTGTGCGCACTCACTAGACACAACTGAGTCGCAAAGAAAACACGCTAGGGCGCTGTCTAGCGTAGAAAGCGAACCCTGTTACGTCACAGGGCCGCTGAGAAAAAGCACTGTGTCCTGTCAGGCTCTCAGGTACACAGTTCAGTGCTAAGCGTACATAAAGCGTGATCGTGTGCTAATGTCCTCGCGGGAGTAACCCGCAATCTATGGCGTCTGAACGCCAGACCCTGAATACGGCAATCAAAACTCCTCACCGGTTATGCCGGTAATCTAGGGCATCTAGGACACCGACCCTGACCAGCTACCATACCAAACTCCTCACCGATTAAGTCGGTATTCTAGTGGCTTATTTCAGCCGGGTCCCTAACCACACATACGCATGATCACACTGGCGCATAGCATACAATGGTTGATATTAGCGCATGGCGGCCCAGTCATGCTACCCTTTTATAGCAACAGCTACAGGACCTGCCAGAAACCAGGACCAATGAAACTTGTTCCAGAACATCAGTAATCGCAGGGCCTTCCTGGCGGACCAATAGGAGCTGCTGCAGTACCTGAGCATGTGACCCCTGATCTCCAATGAGAGATCTCACTCTGGGCATGCTCAGAAGGGAAAATGCAGGACTTTGTCCCAAAGACGTCTGCTCCAACACTGGCTACAATAGCAGATCCAGGAAAGGCAGCAGCAAGTCACTGCACAGTAGTGGAGTGGGCAAGACGCTTGGACCGACGTCTCTGCTGAGCAGGCTCCACTGCGGCCGGAGATGAATGGGAGACTGCAGCGGGACTGGTTCGAGACTCCCCTTGTGCAGCAGCGGGAACTCGAACCCTAACACCAGGCATGCCTGCATCTGCAGGTGTAGCAAAACTACCAGCCTAACCACCACCTGCATGATCAGGCACATGGCAGCAAAGCACCTGATTTTGTGGGCAGAACTCCAGGCTCCAGGAGCAGTGTCTGTAGGTGACACCACTGCTTCTTCCACTGTTGTGCGTGCAAGCCAATCCCCTGTCCACGGTGCATGCGGAGATGCCTCCTGCCCTGCACCTGTCATTGCTCACACTCAACTAGCACCATCATCAAGCACGTCCACATCCTTGTCTCAGCACAGCCTTCAGTTGTCCATACCCCAGTCATTGGAACACAAGCGGAAATACGCAGCCAACGCCTCACGGGCCACAGAACTAAATTCACATATTTCTCGTCTGCTTGCTTTCGAAATGTTGTCTTTTAGGATCGTGGAGACAGAAACTTTCCGCAACCTGATGGTGGCAGCCATTCCAAGTTACTCGTTCCCCAGCTGCCACTATTTCTCCCGGTGTGCCTTCTCATCATTACACAAGCACGTGCCCCACAACATTACCCGTGCCCTCAACAATGCTGTTACTGGGAAAGTCCGCCTAACTACGGACACATGAACAAGTGCTTGTGGGCAGGGACGTACATCTTGCTGACGGCACACTGGGTTAACATAGTGGAAGTCGGGACAGAGTCGGACCTCGGGATGGAACATGTCCTCCCGACGCCGAGGATTGCAGGCCAAAGATCAGTCAGGGGAGCCCCCACAGTGTACAGCTCCTGAATCTCATCCTCCTCCTCCTCTTCAGCCTCCATCTCCGAAATGACCACATCAGCCACAAGCTGGAAGCACTGTAGCACTGCCTCAGCCAAGCGGCAACAGGCTGTGCTGAAGCTAATATGCTTAGGTGACAAACCATACAATGCTGAAATGCTGAAATGCTCTGAAAGAGTAGGCAGATCTGTGGCTGACATGGCTGAACCTACAGCCAGGCATGGTCATGTGTGACTATGGCCGGAACCTGGTGAGGGCTCTGAGGCGAGGCAAGCTCACACATGTACCATTCCTGGCCCATGTGCTTAACCTCATTGCTCCACTGTTTCTCAAAAGCTACCCGGAGCTTACGGATCTGCTTGTGAAAGTACGCCGCCTGTGTGCCCATTTTAGAAAGTCAGATACAGTTTCCGCCGCCCTTGCTGTGCTTCAGCAGCATTTGCAGCTTCTGGCTCACCGACTGGTGCGTGATGTCCCCACGCATTGGAACTTTACACTGCATATGTTGGAAAGGATTTGTGAGCAGAAGAGGGCAGTTGTTGACCACCAACATCATCAAGGCCGTTGGTATTCAGTTCAGACGCCACACATAAGACCTCAGGAGTGGACATGGATGTCAAACATATGTACCATCCTACATAACTTTGAGGAGTCTACCAAGATGGTGAACTGCAATGATGCCATAATAAGCGTCACCATCCGGCTTATCTGTATTCTGAAAAGCTCTCTGCTCAAAATGAAACAGGATGCATTGCAGGCGGAGCATGATGAGATGGAGCAAGGAACCATACAGGCTGATTACACACAGCCCAGCCTCATGTCATCCCAACGTGGATTGGTTGACAATGAGGAAGATGAGGAGGAGGAAGAACAGGAGATACTTTCATGCGCTATAGACAGTACTACAAGCACAACTGTCATACCATCTGTTCAGCATGGATGGCCTGAGGACAGGGAGTAGGAGGACAGCATGGTCAGTAGTCCTCTTTGTGAGGACACGGAAGTCTTGCCTGTTAGCAGTCTGGCACACATGGCTGACTTTATTTTGTGCTGCCTTTCTTGTGACCCTTGCATTATCAAAATTTTGGGTGACACTCATTACTGGTTGGTGACACTTCTAGACCCACGCTACAAGGAGAACTTTCAATCTCTTCTTCCAGAGGCAGACAGGTGTACTAAAAATGTGCAGTACCAGAGGGCCCTTGTTGCAGAATTATTAAAAAAATTCCCATCTGAAAATGCTGGTAGCAGAGATCACAGTTCGCTGGACAACCAAGGAGTACAGGCGACAGAGGCACAACTCCAATCCAGCAGAGGCAGGGGAACACTAGAAAAGTTCCAGGAGAGTTTTCTCAGACCATCCCATCGCACTGGCCCTGAGGCGCAGGGTACTCTCACAAGGAGTGCAAAGTTTTTGAAGATGCTGAGGGAGTACCTTGCTGACTGTACCAATGTCCTCCGTGATTCCTCTGTGCCTTGTAATTATTGGGTATCCAAGTTGGACACGTGGCATGAACTGGCTCTCTATGCCTTGGAGGTCCTGGCCTGCCCTGCTGCTAGCTTTTTGTCAGAGAAGGTTTTTAGTGCCGCTTGTGGAATTATAACTGATAAGTGCATCCACCTGTCAACTGAAAATGCTGACAGGCTGACTCTTCTAAAAATGAACAAGGGCCTGATTGGGCCAGACTTCTCTACACCACCGAATGATTGCGAAACATAACCTAAAATACAGTGTCTTTTTTTGGGAGATGTATTCCCATGCACCTCTTCACACCCACACATGGGTATACGCTTCCTGATTTTGGCTATTTGGTGTTATCCTCATCCTTCTCCTCATCCTCATCATACACCACCACCAGATCACCATGGTGACCGTGGTAAGTGATGCAACAGCCACGTTAATGTGTTAAAGGGTGTTTATAATGCCAGCAGCCAAAATGTTGACACAGTATGTTGATGTGTACATCCCAGGGGTAAATGTTTGTCAACCCATACACTTAGTGTATGGGCATTACAAGTATAGGATACCCGCTCCTTTAAACTGGGAAGACCTTTTTCTGAGGCTGTCCTTAATGTCTCTTCCGACACTACCACTAGATCACCAGGTGACCGTGTTCCGTGATGCAACAGCCACGTTAGTGTTTTCAAGGGTGTTTATGATGCCCGTAACAAAAATGTTGACACAGTATGTTGATGTGTATCCCCCAGGGAGAAATGTTGGTCAGCCCATACACTTACTGTATGGGGATTACAAGTATAGGAGACCCACTTCTTTTAACTGGGTAGACCTTTTTCTGAGGCCATCCTCCACGTCTTCTCCGACACCACCACTAGATCACCAGGGTGACCGTGTTCTGTGATGCAACAGCCACGTTAGTGTTTTCAAGGGTGTTTATGATTCCCGTAACAAAAATGTTGACACAGTATGTTGATGTGTACCGGCCAGGGGGAAATCTTTGTCAGCCCATCCACTTAATGTATGGGGATTACAAGTATAGGAGACCTGCTCCTTTAAGCTGGGAAGACTTGGGGTGCATGCATATTTGGGGCATTCACTGTATAGCCAAACAGTATGGGAGACCCAGTTCCTAATAATGCGAACTGTAGGTGTTGGTCAGCTGCTTCAACAATTCAATTCTCAACTTTTAGGCCTTCATCCTCAACACTGAGATTCTGCACTGCAGGTTCTTTAGCTTCAACATTGAAATTCTCCACTGAAGGTTCGTCATCCTCAATAACGCAATTCTCCACTGCAGTTCAGCCTCAACACTGCAATTCTCAACTGCCAGGTGTCCTTTACCCTCACCACTGCAATTCACCAATGCAGTTTCTTCAGCCTCAACACTGCAATTCTCCAATCCAGGTTCTTCAGGCTGACCACTGCAATTATCCACTGCTGGCTCTTCATTCTCAACACTGCAATTCTCCACTGCACTTTCTTTATCCAAAAACACTGCAATTCTCCGATGCAGGTTCTTATGTCTTAACACTGCAATTCACCACATAGTCAAACAGTATGGTAGTACCAACTTCCTAATAATGGGAAGTTTGGTTTCATGTGGCCACCCACTACAACAGTTCAAAAGGTTATTGGGTTGCATGTAACTTCGGGGCAGGGCAGGCCTTGCATTAAATGCATTGGCAACAGTATGGGACTACCAAATTTATAATAATGTGAACTTTCGTTTCATGTGGCAATCCAGTACGTCAGTTCAAAGGGTTATTGACGTGTGTGTAAGTTTATGGCAAGGTGGGCCTTGCATTCGATGTATGGGCAAACAGTGTGGCAGTAACAAATAAAAAATAATGGGATCTTTGCTTTCATGTGGCCATCCAGTACGTCACTTCAAAGGGTTATTGGAGTTTGTGTAACTTTTGGGCAGCGAAGGCCTTGATTTCCATGCATAGGCAAACAGTATGGCTGTACAAAATAAAGAATAATGGGAACTTTGCTTCTATGTGGCCATCCAGTAAGTTGTTTCAAAGGGTTATTGGGGTGGGTGTAATGTTGGGGCAGGGCAGGCCTTTCATTCAATGCATAGGCAAACAGTATGGCAGTACCAAGTGAAAAATAATGGGAACTTTGGTTGAATGTAGCCATCCTGGATGTCGGTTCAAAGGGTTATTGGGGTGCTTGTAACTTTGTGGCAAGGCGGGCGTTGCATTCACTTCATGGGCAAACTGTATGGGAGTACAAAATTCAGAATAATGGGAACTTTGGTTTCATGTGGCCATCCAGGACATCTGTTCCAAGTGTTATTGGGGTGCGTGTAACTTTGGGGCAAGGCAGGCCTTGCATTTAATGCATAGGCTAACATTATGGGAGACCCACTTTCTCCGAATGGGAACATTTTTAATGAGACCCTCCTGTACGTCTCTTCAAAGGGGTATTGGAGTGCGTCTAAATTTGGTGCCGGGCAGGCCTTGCATTCAATGCATAGGCTACCAGTATGGCAGTACCAAATTAAAAAAATGGGAACTTTGCTTTCATGTGGCCATCCAGAACATCGGTTAAAAGGGTTATTGGGGTGCATGTAAGTCTGTGGCAGGGCAGGCCTTGCATTCACTTCATGGGCAAACTGTATGAAGTAAAAAAAAAAGTTTAATGGGAACTTTTGGTTTCATGTGGCCATCCACTATGTCGGTCCAGGGCCGGACTGGCCATCTGGAAATTCTGGTAAATGCCAGAAGGTCCTGTCTGATCATGCGCTGCCTTGTCTGCTACGCTGCTAACAGAACACCCATACTGTAAAGAGTTGTGACGGAGCACAAAGTCGCTGACTCCGTCACTTACCCAAGCAGACTGCGGACATTATTAGAAATATTGGTCTTGTAGTAAATCTTCCCTTCCTACATCCAGGATTATATTAGTAATATATCCCATCTGGTTCTTGGAGACGGGGACAAGATGGGTCTGTGCAATATGGGGGACCCACTTTCTTATAATTGGAACATTTTTTCATGAGGCGCCCCTTTACTCCTGTACGTGTTGTCAAAGGGGTATTGGGGTTCGCCCTAAATTTTGGCAGCCCAGCCACTCAGTGCATAGGCAATAACAGTATAGGAGACCCACTGTTTAATAATGGGAACAACAAAGCATAGCCGCCTGATGGCCCTTTAAGAAGATTGATGCCGCCTGTTGCCCCTATAAAAATAAGCTTTGTGACTTTCAGGGTCCTTCCTTCATAAATGAAACAGGATGTGTCTGATGATGTGTCACACACCACATGGCCAGCTAAGGTTGTTAAATGTTAAAATGACATTTCCATGTGAATGCATTTGTATTGATTAAAAGCACTGCTAAAGTTGAAAAACGCATCAAAAACGCTACGTGTGAACATA
>VIAB01002780.1:133642-146990 GCA_009801035.1 Oophaga pumilio | reverse complement strand
ATGGTGTTCCTTTCATCATAGACCTTGTTGACCTCTCTCCACATGTAATGTTTATGGTTGGGGCCAAAAAGTTCAATTTTGGTCTCATCACTCCAAATTACCTTGTTCCAGAAGTTTTGAGGCTTGTCTCTATGCTGTTTTGCATATTGTAGGTGAGATACAGTACTTTGAGGCATTTGAGCAGCAATGACTTTCTTCTGGCGACTCGACCATGCAGCCCATTTTTCTTCAAGTGCCTCCTTATTGTGCATCTTAAAACAGCCATACCACTAGCTTTCAGTGAGTACAGTATTTCAACTGATGCTATTTGTGGGTTTTTCTTTGCATCCTGAACAATTTTCCTGGCAGTTGTGTACAAAATTTTTGTTGGTCTACCTGGTTTTGTTTTTCCAGAGCCCCTGATTTTCCATTTGCTAATTACAGTTTGAACGCTGCTGAATGGCATTAACAATTCCTTGGATATCTTTTTGTATCCCTTTCCTGTTTTATACAGTTCAAACACTAAATAGCAATAGCACAAAAAGAGGACTTAAAAATCCTCCAAAAATTCAAAAATACAGCAAAAAGGCAGAGATACTTACCTGCCCAGGCCTTCAAACAAATGCACTATCATGATGCAGTGGACCCATATAGCTAAGATGGTGGCAACACAGATGCAAGAATACAGATGAGACCACCGCTGACAACCTACCAATCCATGGAGGGGGCGGTTGCTTGATATATTAACGCACAATGAAGACTTGTATGCGGCACTGTTCACACTCTGGCAATGCACAGCATCCAGGTAAACAGCCTATTAGTTACGCCCTTCTACTAGATCAGGTGGGCTGCACAGAGCTATCAAAATGCATCCCATGTGAACAGACCGTATGGGCCCAACTGTATCCTGAAAAATAAAGTGCAAAAAGCACATAAAAAATGTGAGGTATTAGTTGATATTTTGGCCAACATACGTAAGCTTGTAACCCTCGTCACGGATCCCCACGCTTACGAGTCCAAACACTAAATAGCAATAGCACAAAAAGAGGACTTAAAAATCCTCCAAAAATTCAAAATGTCTTCATTGTGCATTAATATACCAAGCAACTGCCCCCTTCATGGATTGGTAGGTTGTGAGCGGTTGTCTCATCGGTATTCTTGCACCTGGATTGCCGCCATCTTAACTGCATGGGTCCACTGCATCCTGATATTGCATTTGTTTGGAGGCCTGAGCAGGTAAGCATCTCTGCCTTTTTGCTGTTTTTTATACAGTTCAACTACCTTTTCCCGTAGATCCATTGACAATTCTTTTGCTTTCCCCATGCCTCACAATCCAGAAATGCTAATTCCAAATAAAAAAAAGGTTAAATGTACTGGAGTCAGAAATTGTGTGCATAACTTCTGTTGACTTTTAACATACATTTTGGCTCTGAGCTAATCAGAGGTTTCCCCGCTTCTCTGTAGCATAAACACATTAAGGAATCAGTACTGCAGCTGCATCCCCCTCACTCCCCTTTTCTAAGTTCAGGGTGAAGAGAAGGCATGTTAGGTGGTGATCTGAGATACCAATGATGCCCATAGGCTCTACTAAAGACACATGGTAGAGAAAACTCTGCAGCATCTCAGTTTCTTGTGCACAGGTCTGTGCTCTTAACCTTCTGGACATTGAATGGGTGTCTCAGCAAGTACGTCCATTGTGAACTTGGGCACTGGAAAAGTATCAGAGAAAAGCTTGAAGTGAATGATAATTCTGCGATAATTCATTGTGAGTTCAAAAATGCAATATTTTGGTGTATTTGTATAATTAATTCGTATTAATATTTTTTTTTTATCTGTCTATTCCAGCTGAGAGAGCGTGAGGGGGTGTCCTAACTGTGGATCCTTCCTCTGTGATATCCATGATATGCCTTAATAGAGCATCTGCTAGACCAACCCTTTAATGATAAGTGTAATGTTGAGAGCATATTAACTGTTTGTTCACCTTGATGCTGTAGAACCCTAACTCATAACTAATTAGAAATATGAAAGCTGCTGTTGTCTGATCCTAAACTGTATTGTTTTATTTTTTAATTTTTTTTTTTAATATAAATATAAATATTACTATTATATTATCATTAGAGATGAGCCAATCAATTCGCACAAATTGAATTTGTCGAAGTTTGCAATTCCAAATAATTTTTTATTTGGATGAATAATCTTAAATTATGCACTATCATAGTAAAAATAAACGGATAAAATAAAGACAAAGAATTACATTACCTTAGGTGCAGCCTAGCGGGCTTCCCTGTAGGTCAGAGAACACTGATGACTCAAAGCCACTATGTAAATCCAAGCAGGAGCTACAGCTGCCATTTTTGTGGGTAATGTTGATAAGAGAGAGGACTTCAGAGCTTAGCCAGAGAAACATAGTGACAAGAGAAGATGAATCTTTAATTACAAGAAATTGATTGAAGAGAGAGATCAGAGACACTGCACTTTTGTAGGCAGGGGGCTGATTTGCATTTGATTTGCACCTGTGCATCTTTTTTCTTTTACCGCACCCAATATTCTGTTATTTTCATAGTCAAACATACTAACATTGAAGCACCACGAACAGTAGCAATAATTGTAATTTACACTGACAAGTTAGTATGAGTATCGCAGCACTCATTTTTTTTTTAATTTTATTTTATTTTTTTCAAATATATACAAGGGGGAAGAATAGGAAGGGAAAAGCCTTACATTTTTTTTCTGTTGCTGCACCCAATGTTGCATTTTTATTTAGAGTCAAACTAACATTTAAACACCACAAACAGCACCATTGATTCTAGTTTAGTCTGTGACACATTAGTGTGAGGGCCACAGCACTCGTTTTTGGCTTCTATCTTTTTTTATTTTGCTGCACCCAATATTGCATTTTTTCTGCATCAAACTAATAGCATTTAAACACCGCACCACCATATTTAGAGATTTTGACATTACTAAGACTGTGTTTATCTTGAAAAAAGGGTTGGATCCAGAATGTCAAACATGTTATTTTCAGGGGGGGACAACTGGAGTCGTTAATTCAGTTGGAATTAAATTTTTTGCCCAAATTGAAGCGAACCAGAAATAAATTTCTAAAAATTGGCTCACCTCTAGTCTCTGTATACTACTTTGAATTGACAGCAACATTCTGCTGTGATTCAGAGATCAGATTATTTTCTTCCTCGAAACAATTCCGCTCCGACTAGCGTGATCGAAGAAAGAGGCCGAAACACGCGTTGGGGTGGATGCATCCAAGGGACAGTCCTCACTCTTATCGTATTAGGTAATACATCATTGCTCCTAACTGCAGTATGTTACCCTAATAAGAATTTACCCTTACCTACTACCATTGTCATCTGGTATATATTATTTTATTCTTCTGATTTAGTTGACATTTTCTGCTGTTGGATATTTCCTAGGCACCATTGCACGTGCACTTTATTTTCCCCCTCTTTCTATTATCAATACAATACGTACCTGTATATGCTTGCTCTACAATAACCTTACATGCTTTTCAGCAATTTACCACCTGTATGTTTTACTGACATCATTATGTATCTGTTATAACTACACACATATGCATTTTCTAATTTGTTTCTACAAAAGGATAATCTATGATATCTCTATTCATTTTGCTGTTATCATTCATACATATTCATTAATATTTGCTTCTGTCCCTTGTGTATTGCGTTGGCTTTTTCACTGGTTGTTTTTCCCACCTTTACCTTATTTTAACGTTTTTGTAACACCAATAAAGTTATAATTTTCTCATCTATTTTGGCCTCTCAAATTCATTTTTTTCCTGGTCTCTTAACTTACAATTTGGAATCCAGCGAGTTTCTCCAAGTTCTCCAATGTTTTGACAAGTACTAATCCTGCACAGCACTTACTGATATATAAATGAACCAAGCTGCCTTTGGCAAATAAATCAACATTAGATTTACTTTACAAAGCCATACTAAGATCCACCAATAGCAAAAACAGGCTTGTTGACTGTTTCCATTAGCAGGATGCAATTTAAAAACTAAACAAACTGAATGCATAAAAGACATAAAAATTATAGATAATAGATGATCAAGGACCATTTCTTGAAGAACAATGCTCTACATCTCCGGGTTCCTCCTCCGCCTGATTGTTATTCTCCTCCGCATTCTCTTTAAACTCTTCCTAGCGTTTTGCTTCTTAAATAAATATAAGCAGCGCGGTTTATAACGCTGTTTGCTTTGTAACATTTACCCCAGGGCATCCTGTAATGTTTGCTGGAGGTTCGTGTGGTTACTTTACTGTAATTCAGTGAGTAACATAAAGTTCTAATTTGCAGCCTGCAGTCAAATGTCATCTCACCTGTCACCGCTTTCTCGTCAGAAACATAAAGTACGGTGTTGCTTTTGACAGTAAACTCCGTGGACCTGGTTTCATTTTGTCAATTACTGGACTTTATCTCAGATCTATTTTTGATATTTTGCAGAGGCAGACAATATACCATATATCTACAGTTGGGAAAATAAGTATTTGATACTCTGCCGACAGAGACAGAGGCAGACAGAATATAAAAATGAAAACCAGAAATCACATTATATGATTTTTACATAATTAAATTGCATTTTATTGCATGAAATAGGTGTTTGATACAATAGAAAAACAGAACTTAATATTTGGTACAGAAACCTTTGTTTGCAATTAAAGAGGTCAGACGTTTCCTGGAGTTCTATCTTGACCAAGTTTGCACACACTGCAGCAGGAATTTTGGTCCCCTCCTCCATACAGATCTTCTTCAGATTTTGGGGCTGTCGCTGAGCAACATTGAGTTTCAGCGCCCTCTAAAGATTTTCTATCGGGTTCAGGTCTGGAGACTGGCTAGGCCACGCCAGAACTTTGAAATGCTTCTTACAGAGCCACTCATTAGTTGCGCTGGCTGTGTGTGTCGGGTCATTGTCATGCGGGTAGACCCAGCCACTACCCATCTTCAATGGTCTTACTGAGGGATGGAGGTTGTTGGCCAAAATTTTGCGATACATAACCCCACCTAAAATACAATGAAGTAATTATGTCCCCTTTGCTGAAAAGCACCCCAAACGTATGATGTTTCCCCCACCATGCTTCATGGTTGGGACTGTGTTCTTCAGGTTGTACTCATCCTTTTCGAAGCACGGCGAGTGGAGTTGATACTAAAAAGTTCTATTTTGGTTTCATCTGACATGACCTTCTCCCATGCCTCATCTGGATCATCCAGATAGTCATTGGCAAACTTCAAATGGGTCTGGACATGTGCTGGCGTGAGCAGAGAACCTTGCATGCCTTGCAGGATTTTAATCCATGATGGCATAGTGTGTTGCTAATGGTAATGTTTGAGACTGTAGTCCCAGCTCTCTTCAGGTCATTGACCAGGTCCTCCTGTGTACTTTTGGGCTAATTCCTGACCTTTCTCAGAATCATCTTTACCCCACATTGAGAGATCTTGCATGGAGCCTCAGACTAAAAAAGATTGACATCCATCATGTGTTTCTTCTATTTTCTAATAATTGTGCCAACTGTTGCCTTCTCACCAAGCTGCTTGCATATTGTCCTGTAGCCCATCTAAGCCTTGCGCAGGTCTACAATTTTGTCCCTGCTGTCCTCAGATAGCTCTTTGGTCTTGGCCATGGTGGAGAGGTTGGAGTGTGATTGAATGTGTGGACAGGTGTCTTTTATACAGATAACAAGTTCAAACAGGTATAATTAATATAGGTAATGAGTGCAGAGTAGGAGGCTTCTTAAAGAAAAACTAACAGGTCTGTGAGAGACAGAATTCTTGCTGATTGGTAGGCGATCAAATACTTATTTCATGCAATAAAATGCAATTTAATTATGTAAAAATCATACATTGTGGTTTTGTGTTTTTTATTTTTAGATTCTTTCTCTCACAGGTGAAGTGTACCTACGATAAAAATTACAGACCTCTCCATTCTTTGTAGATGGGAAGATTTGCAAAATGGGCAGTGTATCGAATACTTATTTTCCTCACTGTAGATGTAGAAGCTAGAAGCAAAAAAAAAAGGGCAAATAGTATCTATAACTTGTGTCCTGAGGAAGAAGTCTGGAATTACTTTGAAATGCACTGATTAAAAAAAAAAAAAAAAAATCCTTTATTATACTTCCATTTTAGGATCTTCCTTGCCTACCAGCAGCGTGAATAAACCACATTTGGCTCCTTTTTTTCATACACAGTATGTACAGTATTTTCCAACCAGAAAAGCAAAAAATAAGGGTTATATAAAGAGCAAAACATTAGGATAAAAAAAGAGCAGCAAAACAAAACAAAATCCTACAGGGAAACCGGCCACAGCTGGTGAGAACTCTACCTGAGAGATGTATTTTCCCCAACTCCAAGCATGAAGGCAAAACATTACCTTTAATGTCCTTGCACGGCCAAGTGACTCATAAAATATGAAATAAACGGAAATGTTTACTTAGGGCTTACTTGACTGAATTTGAAAAGTGTTAAAATATAAAATAAAAAAAGTACCTAAATGTAATCTACTGTAATTCCATACTTATCAATATGAGATGAGCGAATAAATTCAAGTGGAGTTGAATTCTGCAAAAATCAACAACGGCCAAAATGCAAATTTTTAGTTATTTACTATAGCACAGATTCAGCATTTTTTGGAATTGTAAATCAAATAAGTAAAAAACCTTGTATACTCATATTACCGCTCACCTTCCCCTACCTCTCCATTACTCAACGCCACCTGTCCGGTCCTCATGGCATCTTCTGATTCCGTGCCGCTCTTGCTGTAATCTTCAGGCATCTCAGGCTGTGCCGGGACTTCCAGCTTTCAGGGGGTCAAGAGGGTTTTGCACATGGACATAAGAAGGTAACAGCTCATATCCTAAAGCCGTGACCTCACAAGTGCTTGTGCAGAATTTTCTAGGTCTCATGAAAGTCAGAAGTCTAGCGCAGTGTGAGAGGTCTGGAGAATTCAGCACGAATGGTGGAGGATCAAAATACGACAAGGACTGTACAAGTGGTGGTAAGTAGCTGAGGGGACAGAGAGAGGAGCTGTGAGGTGAGTACAAGGATTTTTTTTTACAAATTACATTTATTGTACTATGTGGTCTGGGGAGATCCCATAGCTTAATAAAGGATATTAAATGTGCGGAGAATAACTTCTGCGCAAATCACTATAGCCAGAGACCAAACCAGTCCACAGGCAGAGATCAAACCGTCCTGACTCTGCCCTCGGTTGGCTTCTCCGAGCGCAGCTCCAGGTGGTTTACAGATCACTTGTTAAGTATACACATAAGAGAGACTTGTCAATCACCTAGCAGCACAGGGAGAAGCTAGAAGAGGGCGGCTTTGGATCTTGCTTTGCCAAAGGTTCCCGACAAGCTCTTTTAAGTATATTTTTTCTGAAACACTGGAGTGTTTCAGACAGGGGTGTACCTGGCTGTAATTGTAGAGCCAGGCTCTGATTCATGCTGCCCCCAGCTTTCCTTTAAAGGGATTGAGCTGACATGAGAGCTCATTGTCTGTGCACATTACAGTACCCATGGTGCAGAGACCAGCAACTCGCCTTGCAAGTGACAACACTTGCAGGGGCAGCGCTGGTCTTTCCATGCTGACTATTCTTCTTATAATGTGCACTGACAGTGCACTCTCATACCTTCTTGTCACTTCTAATGAGACTTGGCGAGGAAGCGCACTGTCACTATGCATATTGCACAGTGACGTGAAGCTACTGAGCATCCATCAGAACTGAATACGCTTTGTTTGAGTATACCAGCTTGTAAGCGTCATCTAATAGGAAGTAGTAAAAAAAAATAATAGAATGGTATACCAGCTTGTAAGCGTCATCTAATAGGAAGTAGTAAAAAAAAATAATAGAATGGTTGGGAATTTTTAATTAAAGTATATTACACAATAAATTTGATTATGGCATAAAATAGAGAGGTATTTAGGGTGAAAATTAATTTGTGTTTCGGACCACCCCTGTAAGCTAAAATTTAGAATACCATATAACCCCAAAGAACTGGACATGTCACATACAATAAACACGATACACTGTATTTCACATCTTCATTTTATTCCTTTTTTTGTATTTTTATATTGTTTGGTATGGCTTTACAGTCAACGACTGCTCAGAAATGAACATTTTCTCACACACTATAAACAGACAAATGTATTTTTTGTGTTTTATTTTCCAACAAAGTACACACGTGCATTTGGTTTAGATTTTTCATGGTTCAATTTTGTATGAGTCAGCTTTATTTTCTTCTATTTTGCAAATTTTTACCCCTCTTATTAATTTAAATAAATTGGGTAACCACACCCCCGAGTAGCAGTTCTGTTCCTCTTGCAATTCATTATTTTTATTTTTTTTTTAGAGCATGCTATGAAATCCATGCAATCCTTAGTGAATCCAATTGATGTAGAGAAATTTTTGAGGAAAAGTGCTTGCACTGAAAGAAAGGTGTCTCAAGAGGAACACATTGTATAAGTCAAGCTCTTTTGCACCCTCTTTTGCAAGTAGCCAAAACGGAAAGCACATTTCTATAGGACTAAACCTCATACAAAGAATCTCATCATGAAATTCAAAATTTCACATTTTTTTTTTTTTTTTGCTCGTATCAAGATGATATGAAATGTACACGTGACCCTTCAAATTTCCCCTCTTTCGTCATTAACACTTTTTTCATACCTCCATCTTTAACATGAATTTCCAACTTTTTATCATCACATACTTAAAAAAGAATTCGGAACGCATTTTTTTCAACTATTTTGGTACCCCAAAAATGATATTAAAAGTTGGATATTCATAAAGGTACAGGAAAAAAATAACCATTTTGAAGTAGATAGATGGGTAAAGGTCACTCGAGATCCAAACATCTGGTCAAGTGGTCAACATGTAAGAAATAATGAAGACATCAAGATGATTTTAATCGACAGGTGGATATTGCACATCCTCCGATAAGCAATGGAACGTTAAGACATTATCAAGAAATATACTTTTGTAGGACTGAAGATGTATTGAAACAAGAACAGAGTCAAGTGCAGAATTAATATACATTGGTCACCTCACCATTACACACATCGATGGATGGATTTACCGTATCCAATTTTGTTTCTCGTGGTTCTTGAATGACCATGTGTACTCTTCATCATTTTAAGTATACATATAGATATATGTTTGGGAATATATATCTCTTCATATTTTAGTAGTATAGTTAGAATAATATCTTTATCTTAAAAAAACCCCTCAATAATACATTTATTTTCAAAGCCATTAGGCACAATGTTGATTAGTAGGCCACAATGTTTAGGAGAAGATCTAGTGGCATTTAGCTGGCATTCATTTTAGTAAAAGAATATGTTATTTTTTTGATCAAATCTATAGGTCAGTAATACCACATCTTCTATACAAACCGTAATCGTGCACTGGACAACAATCATCAGAACCCTTGGATCCACGTCAGAGCTGGAAGACGAACCCTTCGGACAACCGCGATTATCGTCAAACGTAGGACAGATAAACATATTCTGAAGTCTCGCTCATCATAATACCAATGGTAAACTTACACGGATGGAAAAACCATCAAATACCACTCAATTTGGCATTGTTATCAGCCTCACGCACACATAATTTACATTATTACATAAATCAATAGAAAGACAGTCGACAGAAAAGTGCTTACATCTCATGGCAAGAGTCTACGAAGTTCTCTTGGGTGTCCATGGTCCAACAACTGTTTTACCAAAACGACGATGGTAAATTAAACGTGTGGTACACAACGATCGTCAAGAAGCTTATTTTGTGTGTTTTTTTAACAACTTTTTCTACGTGATCAATGGCGTTCTCGTGGGAGACACTCATATAAAAACAAAACGAGACAAGCATTTGTCACCGAGCTATGAAATGACTCGAAAGACCATAGCGGCAATTGCTTTGGCAGTCAAGCACTATGTCCTCCAACCAAGGGAGCAAAATGACGCTGAGAATAGAGACTTTTTCCTTTACATGCAGATCACTTGGACATAATGTTACTTTGTTGTTAAGATTTAGTGCTGTACTGTTCGTCTCTTCTTTATCACCCATGCTCTGTTTAGTGCATTGCTGGAGTTTGAAATGAGGAGTGACAAGTCAGGCAACATCCAATAACCCAATCCATGGTGGAAAGGCCTGTAAGAGTTCACCATGGCTTGGTTTAGGTTTCATCCAAAATGTGCATGATTACTCTATGGCTTTAAGTAAATCTACATTTGTTTACAGCCTTGTCTTCCTTGTTGTCATTCATAGATGCCCTCCTCAATAAAAAGGTGAGATGAAGAGGAAACAGAGCAAGGCCCAAAGCTCAAATACCTGGAAAGCAAGACAACATTGGTGAGAATTGCACAATTTAAAGAGTTTCGTATCAATGGACAAAGTGCTTATTAACCTAAATTTTTTGGTGGTATATAAAATTACTTCAACCAATTATTATTTTTATGCATTTATTATATACAATGTTTGTGTTACTAATTTGGTCCCATTCATACATCTCAGACACAACCTATTTCTGGATTTAAGACAACTGTCTTAAGCCCCTCTTCCCACACCATTTTATCTATATAGAAGACCAGTTTCCTTGGGAGAGATTTTCACCTTTTTAGGCAGCGATGCTGTTTTTCTGGATTTTTATATGCTGTAGAAGACTATTAGACATGTCAAGAAGAAGAAACAAATCAATTTGGAAACAAATCAAGCTAGACGTGGCACTCGAAGCAAGGATCACCAAGCTACGACTTCATTCGAAGAGACCAATCACTGGAGGAGGACATCATGATGGAAAACTAGAAGGAACAAGGCAAAAAGGAAGACCAGCAACCTAATGGCTTGATGCTATCAAGATAATGGCAGAGAAGTCCATGGTGGACCTATCTAGGCTTACACACGATCGATCTTCCTACAGATCGTTCATCCATCAAGTCACCATGGCTCAGGATCGAGCCGAAGGCTGTTAAATACATAAATTTATAGACTGAGCCCCTATTCTGTAAGTAAAATATAATTCGTAATCTCTGCAAGGAAAATACAAGATTATTTGTTTCCGAAGCTGTAGAAACCCCTGTAGACTGATGAACATGGTATACATGCAAAGTTAAATTTTCTGCAATCTAATAGCAGAAAAAAATGCAGCATTGCACTTTCCAATTTAATCCTCCTTTATTAAAATTCCTCATTTGCAGCTATTTTTTATTGTTTAGTTGCTTCATAAATGCAAAATTAAGTGTTTTTTCAAATAGTCTTTATTACAAGATTTTCTACCATTTTGCTACTACAGAACATATAAGTTCATTAGCTGAGTGCTTTTGCAAAACTGTTACAAATCCCCAGAGCTCCTGCTCCTGACAGGTCTCTGCTCCATCCCTCCCTGCTTTCAGTGTTATATGTAGCAGGAGGAAGGGGAAAGGAGGTTGTACACAATTTCCAGTGGACAGGGGAAAAAGTATCTCAGAGAAAACAAGTCATAGACAATGCAGTAAGTGCATGAAGAGGAAATAACTACAGTACTGGAGCTGTGCTGATATATGAAAGCAAGTAATGACAGAACACCCCGAATACACACAGACCTCACATCCAGCCTATTTTACTGAGAGAGAAACTCCTAATCTAAAACTTGGATCATACTACAAATGATATTACAGGATTTCTGAGAAACAATGACGGGATGACGATTGCAGACGAAAACTAAGTGCAATTAAAGGTAACTAACTACTAACATGTAAAAAAAAAAACTTCAATGTCAAACCTTTCCACAGTCTTTAATGAATTCAGGTGTGGTTGACCACACTGTCTACAAAAGCAACAGTAAAAGACTAATATCCGTGGTCAATAGCAGTTATTTTGTGCAGCACAGGCCTTGTGCGCTCTTGACGTCCGCTCTGATGGAATACTGAATGGTTGCAGCGATCAAGTTTCATAACAATGTCATGTGACCACTGTCACATACTATCTGTAATGTTTATTCAGTGTTAAGCTGTGACGCGCTTTCACTATACAGTTTGATTACATAAATGGCCGCTGCATTCCTTGCCTTAGCTTTTATACAGGCTTTGATAGTTTCAATTGATTGGCCATATCATGTGATAGATGCAAACCATTATAGGGAAGTCTTCCTCCCGACCGCTCCCAAGGTCATGTGAGCCTTCTCTGACAATCTTTTGCAACGTGTAAAATGACGGCAGGTATTTTTTGGAAGTGATTCACGCGAATCTAATCGATTTGCCTGTCTCTGATATTTTCCTGTTACGCTGTTTCTAGGGGAAATATTAATGTGACATGTGAAGGATAATCTCACAATTTTTTTTGTCAGATATATACAGAATCTGACAGAAAAAAAAAAACGTATATGCCTCCAAGTGAAATTGGAGGCACAGGGGAATGTTACAGACTGCTGTTGGCGTGGTGTCTCGGCACAGCAGAAAATCTTTGTTTTCCCTCTGTGATCCAGGCCTGTATCATTTTTATTACATAATGTAATGTAATTCGTCTGTATGTAAGCTTTACAGGCATTTCGCACTATGGTTACCATAGCAACCCGAGCCGGTTCATCATCAATGGGATAATGGCAAAGTATTTGTGACTTGCCTTCCACAGATAAATGTCTGTTGTGGTTCGGAGCATTCATCTTCATATATTTCATTTGGAGGCTAATGGATTATTCTTTATCACGAGGTTAGTCAAATGTTACATCATACGGATTCTGCTCTTATAAATCTTGATTAAAGAAGATTTGCATTAAGAATCCTCTGAGGAAGCTCAGGTTCACGTCAGCTCATTGGAAAAAGGACTCCGGATAAAAAATGAAAACTTAGCTTTTGGATGTTTATGAAGAAAATTAAACTAATTTTTTTAGAGCTCAGGCTCAGTGCTGCTCGGTTGTCATCACCAGCCAAGTAGAAAACTGTAGGGGATTGCCAAAAAGATTACCCTTTTTGTGAAGTAAATAGATCCTCATGACTTTAGGGAGAATTTCCAAGTTTTGCCTAGAATTAAAAGGGTTCTCCTCCTTGGGCAAATCATTTGTTCAGTTTTTTAAATGATTGGCGAAACCCCCTATAGTGGTAAGTAAAGTACATGGGAACCTAACGATACGTTTCTGGAACCCCCTTTAGTCGTACGAAAAAAGCATAGGAACCTAATGATAAGTTGGCAAAACCCGCTGGCGAAACCTCCTATAGTGGTAAGTAAAGTGCGTGGGAACCTAATGATAAGTTTGTGAAACCTCCTTTAGTCGTAAGAAAATTTCAATCAATTTTGATGTGGTCGGGGAAATAAATCAAGAGGAGCTAAAAAAAAGATCCCTTTAAACAGTTACAAACACCCCAGCAAAAAAAGAAACC
>VIAB01002780.1:114004-129140 GCA_009801035.1 Oophaga pumilio | reverse complement strand
AATAGGTGATGTCACAGCTCACCTCCTCCTCCTGTACAGTGACTTATTACACCATATACAGTAGATAATACAGAATCCACTGTTCACTATAGTTGATGTCACAGCTCACCGCCTCCTCCTGCACACTGACTGATAACACCTCTACATACAGTTGATAACATAGAATCCAGCATTTTCATTGCTGATGTCACAGGTCACCTCTTCCTCTTCCCTTCACAGTGACCTTTGTCTATATTAGAGCATGCTCAGATAGCACTTCCATACAAACAAATAGGGTTTGAGTCAGTCTATTTGAAAAACAATATAAAAATTACAAGGATTTTCTATAATTTAGATAGTGAAAGAAAACTAATTCTTAAAATTCATTAAAAATACTTTAACCAGAAAAACTTGATGCACATAGGTAATTTCAAAATAACACATTTCCCTTAAAATCATCCTATCGTCTCAAAATTACGATTTTTATGTTGTAAGTCTATGAGTAGATATGGATAGAGAGCGATATAATGAGATTAGGCAAATAACATATTTCTTCCTATTTCTATATAATCAATATTACTAGGACAGTAACCAGGACTTACATTCTGCGCGCTCACATTCTATGCGCTCTCATTCTGCGCATTCACATTCTATGCGCTCTCATTCTTTGTGCTCACATTCTGCATGCCCAGATTCTGCATGCTCACATTCTGTGTGCTCAAATTCTGCGCGCTCACATTCTGCGCTCCCGCATTCTGCACGCTCACATTCTACGCGATTACAGTCTGCGCTCTCACATTCTGCGCGCCCACATTCTCCGTACTCATATTCTGCGCGGTCAGATTCTGCGCAATCACATTCTGCGCACTCTATCAGGCAATGATTTTTCAATTCTGAACGCTCATGTATAGCATTATATACCAGCAGATAACAAGTAAAAAGTAAATACTGCATGAAGCTGGAGATTTACCCATTACAAGGCCGGGCTGTGAACTCAGTCATGTTTGTTCATACAGGAGAACTAATCAAGGTACTTGCAGCCGCAGAATTTGCAATTAGCAGTGCTCATTACGGTCCCCAGACAGAGACATTAATAAAGCATTCAACAGAATTCTGAAAGAATCAGTGTGTTAGAGGGGAAGAAGTAAAAAGATGCTGGCGCAACGATACCCATTGTAGAGGTGTAACTGAGCACGCGATGAATGTCCCCCACCGGTTATAACATTGGGTGTAGAAGGATCTGTCGATGACCCCTTCTAGATTAGAATGAGTGTATGTGTTTATTTCTAACACGGTCTTCTTGGGATTAAATTTTCAGAGCAGCAGTTTGTGCTTCAGAGCTGCTCTTCTTATCATAACTAAGAGAAGGCAGTGCCAAAGTCTAAACTTTATTCAAGGTCTAAATCTGAGTTTCTTGACTCAAACTCATCAGCTTAATATTTTGTGTATATCCTTCTCTTAGCCTTTATTTTTCCTTTTTTTTTTCGGAACCTTTGTGAATTTTGCTCTGAAGTTCAATTTCCTTTTTTTATGCCCTAGGAAGTGTTACCTATTTCTGATGTTAGATTGTGGGCGGGATTCTTCCCGTAATGATCAGGGTTGGCGGGGGGATCATAATACCAGAGCCTTCGCTTCTTTGTTTGTAGTCAGTAGCCTCACGCTCCAAAAGAAATCAATTTTTCCAATCCAATTCGTTAAATTAAGACCTTTAACAATTTATTTTGATCTATTGAACTGCAAAGGTTGAATTAAGTCTTGCAGTGCAAAGTACGACGACTGCATCACGATATATTATATTGTTCGGCTCATTGCCTTAGATAATAGTATTAGGGACCTCACAGTTTTGCTTGGGGGCATTGGATGTTGAGCGCTGTTTTAAAGGGACACAGGGTTCCCTTTAATGAGTTAATGTAAGCCAGACTTAATATCCACAATTCTTAAGCAAACCAATATCTTCTTCCTTGCATATCGTACATCCCAAATAAATGTCCCCTATATTGTCTAAGTATGACCGCCACACTAGGTCGAATAAAGTTCAGAAAGCAAAATCCCTACCTACTCTGACAATATCATAGTGATGTGATGCCATGTAGTTCCCGGATAACAATGCCCAACTACCACTGTCTTATTGGTACAAATCTAAGACAGGAGAGAGGAATTTATATATGATACAGTAATGGCTGAATAATATGGCCACATAATGCACAGATATATACAGTACAGACCAAAAGTTTGGACACACCTTCTCATTTAAAGATTTTTCTGTATTTTCATGACTATGACATTCACACTGAAGGCATCAAAACTATGAATTAACATATGTGGAATTATATACTGAGCAAAAAAGTGTGAAACAACTGAAAATATGTCTTATATTCTAGGTTCTTCAAAGTAGCCACCTTTTGCTTTGATTAAGGCTTTGCACACTCTTGGCATTCTCTTGATGAGCTTTAAGAGGTAGTCACCGGAAATGGTTTTCACTTCACTGGTGTGCCCTGTCAGGTTTTATAAGTGGGATTTCTGGCCTTAAAAATGGGGTTGGGACCATCAGTTGTGTAGTGCAGAAGTCTGGTGGATATACAGCTGGTAGTCCTACTGAATAGACTGTTAGAATGTGTATTATGGCAAGAAAAAAGCAGCTAAGTAAAGAAAAACGAGTGGCCATCATTACTTTAAGAAATGAAGGTCAGTCAGTCCGAAAAATTGGGAAAACTTTTAAAGTGTCCCCAAGTGCAGCTGCAAAAACCATCTAGCGCTACAAAGAAACTGGCTCACATGAGGACCGCCCCAGGTAAGGAAGACCAAGAGTCACCTCTGCTTCTGAGGATAAGTTTATCCGAGTCACCAGCCTCAGAAATCGCAGGTTAACAGCAGCTCAGATTAGAGACCAGGTCAATGCCACACAGAGTTCTAGCAGCAGACACATCTCTACAACAACTGTTAAGAGGAGACTTTGTGCAGCAGGCCTTCATGGTAAAATAGCTGCTAGGAAAACACTGCTAAGGACAGGCAACAAGCAGAAGAGACTTGTTTGGGCTAAAGAACACAAGGAATGGACATTAGACTAGTGGAAATCTGTGCATTGGTCTGATGAGTCCAAATTTGAGATCTTTGGTTCCAACCACTGTGTCTTTGTGCGACGCAGAAAAGGTGAACGGATGGACTCTACATGCCTGGTTCCCACCGTGAAGCATGGAGGAGGAGGTGTGATGGTGTGGGGGTGCTTTGCTGGTGACACTGTTGGGGATTTATTCAAAATTGAATTCATACTGAACCAGCATGGCTACCACAGCATCTTGCAGTGGCATTCTATTCCATCCGGTTTGCGTTTAGTTGGACCATCATTTATTTTTCAACAGGACAATGACCCCAAACACACCTCCAGGCTGTGTAAGGGCTATTTGACCAAGAAGGAGAGTGATGGGGTGCAAGGCCAGATGACCTGGCCTCCACAGTCACCAGACCTGAACCCAATCGAGATGGTTTGGGGTGAGCTGGACCGCAGAGTGAAGGCAAAAGGGCCAACAAGTGCTAAGCATCTCTGGGAACTCCTTCAAGACTCTTGGAAGACCATTTCCAGTGACTATTTCTTGAAGCTCATCAAGAGAATGCCAAGAGTGTGCAAAGCAGTAATCAACGCAAAAGGTGGCTACTTTGAAGAACCTAGAATATAAGACATATTTTCAGTTGTTTCACACTTCTTTGTTAAGTATATAATTCCACATGTGTTAAATCATAGTTTTGATGCCTTCAGTGTGAATGTACAATTTTCATAGTCATGAAAATACAGAAAAATCTTTGAATGAGAAGGTGTGTCCAAACTTTTGGTCTGTACTATACCATAAACTGTTAGAGTTGGAAGGGACCTCCAGGGTCATCGTGTCAAACCCCCTGCTCAAAGCAGAATTCACTAAACCATGTGATATCACAACCATTACTATAAAACAACGTAGAGTAGAGTAGACTACTTTGACACTTTTGAGAGTATGTTCCAAAATTAGAAGTAACCCCCTATTCATAGGGTATGTGTTCCGATCCGATCGCTGGAGATTCGACCATTGGAACCCTAGAAATCTTAAGAAAGGTCTTTGGCAATCTCATGAAGGTGTTATTCTCAAACTGTCTCTTAAGAATCTCACAGCTCTGAAGTCTTCTTACTTCCTGGTTTCTGGTAGGGCGGATCTTCTCGTTGAGTGACAGTTCAGCTACCAGTGGTTTGTTCTGAAGGCTACACTGAAATTACAGTATTAGCATATAAAGAAAATAATGGATTTCAACATACACATGGCCCACATCTTCCTCATCTAACAAATTCTCTGGAGAGCAGAACTTCTTGAAGGTTTCTTATGAATGACACCGAGAATCTGTCAAAGGGATGAGGTTACTGGAAAAGATATGGAAGGGGAATAGCTTAAAAAAGGGGTCTGAGTGTTGATCAAGTGATTCAACTAACAAACCTGATGGATGAGAATTCTCAAAACTTGGAAAAATAAGGCTGTGATCCAGCCATCGAAATTCCCTTGAAACAATAGGAAACATTCATCGGGACTGATGACCAACATCAAGTGTCCTCTCTTCTTGAAAAAATACATATGTAACATTTAGAAATCCAGTAATGCGCATTGGAGATTTATTTGTCTCAGAAGTTTATGGGGAACCAGAAGCCTTTTGGCTCCATCCCTACAAGTCTCTCCTAACCATCTCATGCCATTTTTTAGTATTATTGCCCTAAAATGTGACCGAGAGCCCTTCAGGCTCTCTAGAAAGTACGGTCAGGCAATTGAAACCTTAGCATCTTTTACAGCTGAACAGATTAGTTCTATTAGTTCTATACTATGAATATTTTTTGTTCAATTTACTGAAGTTTGATATTTCGACACAAAGCTTTTTCTACCCGCTAATAAGATTTCAAGCTTTTACCTGCAGGCCGTATACAGTAATCTTTGCCGCTGGTTATATGGCTTCCCAAGGCACGGAATATTACATCAGACTTTAATGAACTGACTCTAACGGTACAATACCAGACAATTTCCACAGCTGGAAACTCGTTTACAATGCATTCAATCACAGTAATAGATCAGAGGCTGTATAATCAAGGTGTGGAAAGGCAAATCTGCGTTTCGACTCTCTAACATGGAAAACCACCGCCTAGTCAATGTCAGCCTTAGTGAGAATACGCATGCCTTCCAGCTTTAAAAGATCAGAAACAGAGATACATCCTGCTATTCAAGCCCATGAGTCTTCCCACACACTATGGTTCCTCCTTCTTGGCCCCCCCCCATAGTACAGTATGATGACTCCACAGAACACAATATAATGCCCAGACAGCACCCCACATACAATATTATGCCCCAGATTCCCCCATAGACAGTATGATGTTCACACAGCCTCTCTCACACTGTCCTTGATTTAGCTGAAGTCAGGACATAATCTCGACCACCTGGGACAGCAGGACAGAACCTCAAGTTCATGACTGTCCAGCTGGATTTGGGACAGTTTGGAGGTATAGGTAATATACTGTGTGTTCCACCTAGGAGATGGATGTGGTTCTTTATTTATTCCCATTTTCCAAATATAATATTTACTGAACATATCGGTCCCCTGCACAGCAAATCCAAAGACTAATAACAAACTAAGATTATTTGGGTTTGGTTTATAAAATAAAATCTCAGAATGTACAAAAAATCAGTTCTTCTACTTGTGCAGTAGTATGTGGCTGCTTGGCAATATCGAAGGCATTTGGACTTCTTGCAAGCAACTTACCAACTCGTATGTTGGCTCCCAGAAAAATGAGATCTCCCAGACTACCAAAGGAGTTGGCAAATCTCTTGGGCCTGGATAAGACCTTCTGGAAAGTAGAGTTTGCAAAAGATTTCATGTGCCTCAAGAGCTCTTGATAAAAGGGAATGAGGCACTTAGGGTGTAGATATGGGGCATAGAGTGGGCAGAGAACTAACATAGATGGTGGTAGTCTCCTATGAAAGGCATGATCATAGCCAAAACCTCAACTTTTCGCAGATGCTGGCCTCCAAAGCTCACCAGTGCAACCCTAATTGTCCTTTTGTGCCACAAAGGACTTTTTTTTTCTATTTGCCATGGGGAGAAACTTGCCACAATTCGCGTTTGGGTTTTGTTTTCTCTCCTAATGGTGACATGAAGGTCTGAGCCCATAGATCATGTTTTTGCATTCTATATAGATTTTGTCTGTGATCTCTGTTGACTCTTTTGCATATACAGTTTAGTGGGCTGTGTACAATTTTTTCCCCAAGTTTTTTTTAGGATTTTTTTTACTTCAATGTCAAGTTTGGTGTGGATTTCACAAACAAATTCTCATCTTTATTTCCGCTCTGTTGTCTTCAAAGCCTTGTTGGCAAGATACCTGTGAAATTCTGAATTAAATTATTAGGAAGAATATTCACAGAGTCTTTTAAATGGATTGAGATGTGAATTTTGGAGAGGATCTTTTTTTCCAAATCCACAGCTAAAAACACTGTCACAATGTGACCTACAGCACTGTTCACACGATCAGAATAATATCATCTGGTTTCTCCATCATCTCAAAATGCAAATTTGATAGACATGCGATACTTACAGCTCTCCTGATCTGCTTCTCTCTTCCTAGATAGTGGAATTAACTAGTCAGATAGTGTATTGTCCACTATTATACTTGGCTTCTCCCGAGGTGGGGAAGATTTTGTCACAAAACTGGTCAAAGCTTTCTCCTGAAAAGATCAATAAAGAGAGTAAATCCTTTAAGATTATGAACCAGGTTCACTTACAGCTGATCTATCAGGTCTCCTATCTCCTAGTGCTAAGGCATAAAGCTCGATAAATGCTCTACGCTGTCATCTCAGCACAGCTGTCTAATACTAAGAAAAGAAATGCAACGCCATGTAAATAGCAAGTTGTAGTCTGCTTTTGTCAGTGCAGGATAGAGAAGTGCTCAGGGAAAAATAATTAGTGGTTGGAACAACAGGACTCACAAGCTTTACTTATTAGTAGGCAGAGCAGAAGGACAATAGGCTTTCTGTATTAGTGGGTGGAGCACCAGGACTCACAGGCTCTCTCTATTAGTGGGTGGAGCAGAAGAACTCACAGGCTTTCTCTATTAGTGAGCAGGGCAGCAGGACTCAGCTCCTACTATTAGAGGTCAGAGCATCAGGACTCACAGGCTTTCACTAACAGTGAGCAGAGCAGCAGGATTCACAGGCTTTCTCTACTACTGGGGAGAGAAACAAGACTTAAGCTTACACTATTACAGGGTGGATCAGAAGGACTCATAAGCTTTCTCTATTAGTGGGCAGAGCAACAGGACTCACAAGTTTTCACTATTAGTGAGCAGAGCCGTGGGACGCAGGCTTTTATTAATAGAGGGCAGAGCATCAGGATTCACAGGCTTTCACCAACAGTGAGCAGAGCAGTAGGACTCACTGGCTTTCTCTAATGCTGGGAGGAGCAGCAAGACTCACAAGCTTACACTATTAGTGGATGGATCAGCAGGACTCACAAGCTTACACTATTAGTGGGTAGATCAGCAGGACTCAAAAGCTTTCTCTATTAGTGGGCAGAGCAACAGGACATACCAGTTTTCACTATTAGTGGGCAGAGCAGCAGGACTCACAGGCTTTGACTAATAGTGGGCTGAGCAGCAGGACTCACTGACTTCCTCTACTACCAGGGATAGCAACAAGACTCACAAGTTTATGTTACTAGTGGGCAGAACAACAGGACTCACAGGCTTTCTCTACTACCAGGAATAGCAACAAGACTCACAAGCTTGCACATTTAGTGGGCAGATCAGCAGGACTCACAAGCTTTCTCTATTAGTGGGCGGAGCAGCAGGACTCACAGGCTTTCTCTACTACTGGGAATAGCAACAAGACTCACAAGCTTATGCTATTAGTGGGCAGATCAGCAGGACCCACAAGCTTTTTCTATTAGTGGGCAGAGCAACAGGACATACCAGTTTTCACTATTAGTGGGCAGAGCAGCAGGACTCACAGGCTTTCTCTACTACCAGGAATAGCAATAAGACTCACAAGCTTGCACGTTTAGTGGGCAGAGTAGCATGACTCACAGGCTTTCACTATTATTGGGCAGATCAGCAGGACTCACAGGCTTTCTCTACTAGTAGGCAGAGCAGCAAGACTCACAGGCTTTCAAATTAGTGAGTGGATGAGCATGACTCACAGGCTTTCACTATTAGTGGGCAAAGCTGCAGGGCTTACAGACTTTCTTTATGAGTCCTGGCAGCAAGCATTGAAACAGCTATATATCATAAAAATAAGGAATATTTTCACAGAAAATGTTATACACTTATATATTCCCCAAATCTGCACCCCCTTCTCATCAAATACTGCCTCAGATAGGAGACCTGACAAACACACTTTAATAACCTTGTAGTACACAAGAGACTTTTCTACATAAAATATTCCAGTAATAATTAAATACATAGGAAATATATTATTGTGTCTTGTTTTACGTATAGCGGCGACATATTGCCAGATTTGAATATTTTTACGTTTATAATCATTTTGTTCAATTTATAAATTACAATTGTATCAAATGTATTTATAGACTCCTTGACGGCACTGATAAAGGACGTCTGTCCAAAGAAGACTGTAGTCATCATCCAAAGCAGATGTCTTTACCTCAACCAGTTGATGCCAATGTTCTATTGGTTTTCTGGGATTTGCCAGCATCTCATTCCAATGTTCCCTTCCTGGCATGTCCGCGTCACCGCCCACACGACACATGCCAATAACCTCATTGTGACCTATACTGTACAAATGCAAAGAAATATAGGAATTACATCTCAATTACTCAATCAAAGCCACGGACTGTGCTGACATTTCATAGAGTAATGTTATAACCTATAGTTAAACCTTGTTATGGTCACTTTCCTAAGTAATAAAAAAAACAAGCGTAGGAAGGGTAGAACAAGACACATTTTTAAGTAAAAATCAATGTTATTGGGTGGCATAACGACTATGAGACTGATTCATCAAACCTTTTCCTACAGAAAAGTAGCGTAAAACCTTGGAAAAGTCACTGAATTTTTGGGCAACGTAGAGTTGCAGAAGTATCTATCTACTTTTAGCATTTACATGCCAACTTCAATCATCTACTCCAAAATGAGGAGAGCTGGGGAGGAGTTGGGCGGGATGGAGGTTGGCTACAGCCACCAGTCCAATTGTACTGCAGAAATGTTACTCCAGTCTTTAACTGGAGTAGCATCTATGGCGCGGTGAACAGACATGCACACTCCTCAGGAGATCATCCAAATTAATTAACTGGCATGTGCCTCTTAATGATTTTGCCACCTTGAACTCCAGCAATACTGGCGTAACCAAAGTATTATTTTTCAAAAAGTGCATCGTAGGTCATTGTGTGGTCAGAAGACTGCAATACTCAGGTCATCGTTTGGTTACACTACGATGATATAAGACCAAGTCCTTACCAATCATAATCCATAACTGCAATGGTGAGGCTCACATGGTCCATATTCTCATTAGGAATGTCAAACACAAGCGCCTCATTATAGGTCGGGTTCAGCGTATTCTTCTTTATAGATGTTTTTCGCTTTTTCAGCCTCCGGCCTTCACAAATGAGAGATGCTTTCACATATGGATCTTTAAGACAAAGAGGAAAAACAAGAAAGATTACAATAACATGGTGAACTGTAGATGAGCTAAGGCTCAATGATATGAAGAATATTTCTACTTGATGGTAAGAGTTTAAAGAAATGGAGTCAGGAGGATATTGACCATTTCAGTAGTTGTACAAGCAAATTGATTTGTAATATTCAAAATGTATAAGTTAACAACAGTCAAAATTAATAGAATAGTGGAAGAAGAATTGTTTGTGCCCATATAACAAGATTGTGTTGAGCTTCTGTAAAGTTTTGCTTCATAAATCCCCTTAAGAAACTTTCTTTTGAAGGCACAAGTTTAAGCCTTGACCCTACGACCATGTATATTGTTCCCATCCTAATTGTTTGTTCTCAGTAAGAATGTTCAATTGGGTTGACGTCAGGCGATTGACTTGGCCATCGAACAATATTCTATTACATTTATTTAAGAAAATTTTGTGCTGCATTTTTTTTGCCCATTATCCATTAGTCATTTAACTGGATTTTAAAGAGTTGGGAAGGGTATAAAAGAATCTTTAAAAATTCTACTCACCTTGCCATTGCCCTCACCTGTCCTGTTGTACAGCCCTTCTTAGGTCCGATCTTCAGCCCAATTCTATCTGCCAGCATGTTCGGAACCTCCGGTGCAGACTAGACCTCACAATGTCATGACATTGCGAGGCAACGCACATCATGATGTCAGGCTTAGTCACAAGACGTCATGAGACTTAGACCAGTGCTGGGGGCACCAAAAATGCCAAAAGGTAGAGTTGGTCATAACAGGACTGGATGGCAGGACAAGTGTGGTCTGGTGCCGAAGTGAATATAGGTTTCTTAATTTATGTTTTTCTATATTGTAAGTTATTCAAAGACCTTGGAGCACAATAAAGTATAATTGATTTAGATCCGGTCTGACAAATTCGAATTTCGTCAGATTAGCTCATCATCACTAGCAGTATCATTGGCAGGTATAAATGCCCATGCCATAAGGCTGTTTCCACCATGTGTCAACAGTGATCTGGTGTGTTTCCGATCTTGAGCTCTTTCTTTGTTTCTTCATACATCTTCTTACCATTCTAGTTCAACTTATTCTTAATTCTATAGAATTTTGTTGCAGTACTGGGCAGATGTCAAATCTGGCCTTGCTGTTCTTGAGTGTTACCAGGGGCTGTGGTTGTCTGTGATGTTGTCTGTGATTAATAATTGATTTTCATCATTGAAGTTTTGGAACCAATTTGCAGTCACAACACGTTTGAAGATTGGACGTTTCCTCATATTCATCATGAGAAGACTCTCGAGTAGGTGGACGTATCAGTGTCAAAGTCTACAATCAAGATATGTCTTCAAGAAAGTAAATCTTCCTACCATGCTCTCCCATGCCTTTTACTTTACTACTGTGTTTCTACTTATTACAAATGTCCCAAATTGTTGATATGGCCATTTCTAAATCTCCTGAAAACCCTCTGCTCATGTTGGAGACTTCCAATTTTGCACTTTCAAAAACTTCTTTGAATATAATCACAAGGCTGATACATTGTCCTACATAAACTAAATCTATTCCATCGCTCCAGGAAGGAATAGGCAGGAAGAA
Organism: Oophaga pumilio; assembly: GCA_009801035.1. Classification (NCBI taxonomy): domain Eukaryota; kingdom Metazoa; phylum Chordata; class Amphibia; order Anura; family Dendrobatidae; genus Oophaga; species Oophaga pumilio. The sequence continues at coordinate 117,939 of VIAB01002780.1, read as the reverse complement.
CATGAAGAACGCAGATTTGGATCATTATTAATATGAGCAAACTTTCAATCTTCAAACAAGTTGTTGTGACTGAAGATTGGTAGCAAGCAAAACTTCAGTGATGAAAATCAATTATTAATCACAGGCAATTTCATGTCTAAGAGATAGTTAAGAAATGTTCTTCCTACTTCCTCTAAAGCTTTCCAAGTGCTCATTGTTTAGGCCATGAAATATTTAGTGGAAGTTTGTAAAAATAATCTCAATCATACAGCCAGATTCATTCTCTTACGCAACCATAATGCAAATTCCACTTGATATAAAGACATCAATAAACATCTAGAATATGACAAACTACCCACTTAGTATTACAATACTGTTTTAAATCTTTACTGTTTATTCATAGGTCCTTTTTGGCGTGAAGGGTTCAACTAGAACAATATTTTCTTTTTTTTTTTACTATGGGCCTAAAAACTAACAGGCAGGAAGTTGCTAACTACCTGCCTGTTCTATCGGCCACAAGCAGGAAGTTGCTAACTACCTGCCTGTTCTATCCACTAACAAGCAGGAAGTTGCTAACTACCTGCCTGTTCTATCCGCCACAAGCAGGAAGTTGCTAACTACCTGCCTGTTCTATCCATTAACAAGCAAGAAGTTGTAACTACCTGCCTGTTCTATCCACTAACAAGCAAGAAGTTGCTAATTACCTGCCTGTTCTATCCAGCACGGGCACATTGAATGCTTCTACTGGTGAATCCGCAGCTGAATATCAACAGAGCAGCTCTTCTTCCAGAATGCTCTGTTGACGGGGCGCGACTGTCGACATCATGCTGATTTGACAGGCAGCTCCCCACAGTAAGGCATCGGGAAGCCAGCTGTCAATCAACTTTATGTCATCAGTCATGCCCTCTCAACAGAGCATAGTGGAAGAGAAGGAGCTGCTCTGTCGTCGTGACATCAGTGGAAGTTGCTGAATCACTGGCAGGAGCGGTCTGTGACTGGCACCAGGCAAAACAGGTAGGTATATGGCAACTACATGTTTGTTAGTTTTTAGGCCCATGGTAAAAAATAAAATAAAAAAAGTCCTGAAAAAGCCCTGTAAGTTAAAATTGGCTCCAATGGTATATGATATCCTTTAAGACAACCAGGCTTGGCAATGATCTTCAGTTTTCGTTCACATGTGCTATTTAATATAATGTTTCATTTTTTTCTTAACTCATGAAGTACAGTAGGTTGAGAAATGTCTGGCACATTCTCATTTTTTTCAATCAAACCACCACAAGATCAGACATACAAACTATTGGAGGACAATGGAGTTCTACTTCCTATTTGCACATTAATCTCACATTATGTCAAGACATGAACGTGGCAAACAACAGCAATACCTGAGAAGCCAGTCAGATCCATTGCCTTCAGGTTCGATGCTTTAATGATGGTGACAGTAAGGCGGCCGGCAGTCGGGAGGTAACACAGCGAAAAGTTGATTTCACCCAAGTCGGCTTTCTCCTTAAAATGCAAAACAGACCTTGAATGTTTCCTGTTTTTACAGCAATATTATTTTCAGAAGAGGGGAAATTAGGAAGTGAAACGGTTCTGCAATTAAAACCAATTAAAAGAAAACTACGACACAAGGTGTAGACACTTCACCAGATGTTTCCACGGCTCAATCAACATCCTGGAGTAACTTATATGCAAAGTCTATCTTTCTAGTCTTCATAATAAAGCCATCTTTTACTTTAGAGTCTCTTAAATTATGTTGTGAACAAAGAAGATCAAAGACGTTACAATGGTTATAGACCAGCTCCAGTTTTCAGGTTAAAGGGAATCTGTCACCCCAATTTTGCCATATCAACTAAAGATATGGCTGAATAGTGCGTCCCATAACAAAGCTATCGGTAGGTATCATATATCCTGATACCCCCATTTTCATATCAAAATACCTTATTAAACTTCGGTTTCTGCGCTGTCAATCATGGTGGTCAGGCCAGGAGGGCGGCGTTTTCTCTCTCTCCCCCCCCCCTGCTCCTCGGCATCACTTGCGTTTCACCGTCTGTGAATCCCACAGACGGCGTTCGGCTTCCCGCAATTGCGCATTTCAAATTAGGCCCTGCGCATGCGCAGTGTGCTTTGCCCAACAGTGGGCAAAGCATAAAATGAGTACAGCGCATGCGCTACTCTTTCCTTGCTCCGGAAATGACTGCTTGCCTTGGACGACTTCCAGGGCAAGGAAAGAGTAGCGCATGCGCTGTACTGATTTTATGCTTTGCCCACTGTTGGGCAAAGCACACTACACATGCGCGGGGCCTAATTTGAAATGCGCAATTGCGGGAAGCCGAACGCCGTCTGTGGGATTCACAGACGGCGATACGCAAGTGATGCCGAGGAGCGGGGGGGGGGAAAGAGAGAAAACGCCGCCCTCCTGGCCTGACCACCATGATTGACAGCGCAGAAACCGAAGTTTACTAAGGTATTTTGATATGAAAACGGGGGTATCAGGATATATGATACCTACCGATAGCTTTGTTATGGGATGCACTATTCAGCCATATCTTTAGTTGATATGGCAAAATTGGGGTGACAGATTCCCTTTAAGGTGAAAATAGAGAAAAGTCAACTGAGCCCGGTGGTTATGACACTACTACTAACAAATCTGACCACTTTCTTCCCAAGTCTCAATCAACAGATAATGTTTAATTTTAGCACCTGGTCCTTTTGTTCTCTAGAACTTGCTGCCAGAGGTTTCTTCTCTCTTCTCCCCACAGAAAACACTTGCATGATCAGAGTTTATGGAAGAATTGAGAGGAGTAGTTGGTGAATGACATCTTTGAAATTATGTAGGACTTGTTGACTTGACGGGATCAGTCAGCAGTCTAATGTGTATGGGAGATTCTTGACTATTATTGGATAGATGAAGTCAAAGGACATAAGGATCCAGCAAGTCTGTTTTTTACTGATTTTTTTGTTCCTCAGGAGATAAGCGGCCCGCCAGAGAACACTGACCTCGGCTAGCTCAAAGAAAACACAGGATATGGAAGTCGGGAGAGATGGTTCCAGGCTGAACGATTGGTATAACCATTATTCAGCCAACAGCCATCTAAACCATATAAGGGGCTTTAGTTAGTCACTGATGGCCTTTCAAGGGCCCATTTATGATCAATCCAAGGTCACCAGCCATTCACCCCGAATACTGAGGAGATGAGACAAATGAATGATAAGTTATTCAAACACCACAGATTATTGTTAGCCAAACCCAACAGATGTCCCTCCTGACTACGCATAATGACCCACTTGGAATGACTGATAAATTTCAGTTGGGGAAGGAGAATAAATCACTAACAGACACTTTATCTATTGAAGAAACAATGAATTGAGCATGCTGAAATCCAACATGCTTAATCTTTCTTTCTTTCTCTGGCAGACATGAAGGAACTCTGGTGCCCCCTTTATGCTTTAGATAGCTGTCAGCTGATTGTTAGTTTGGCCAAATATTCGGCCGACAACAACTATCTTCCACAACTCTCTTAGTCACAGGAGTACCCTGCTTACCGTACATCATTTGTCGGACGACAGTTGGGGGCCCCCATTTACATTAGATTGTCGCAGATATAATCAGATTCGGATAGTGTTAGTCTAATGCATATGGGGGCCTTCACTTTGTCCCCACTGGCCAATCCTTTAAAAATCAGCAGGTTCCAATTATTTATTCTAATGTTTGTGCCCATATCTATTATACATTGAAAATCCTGGCACAAATGTGTGAAATGACCATTTAAATCTGGAAAAATATACAGCATACAGATTATCATGAGTCAACAAATGGAGCAAAAGGGATCTAACAAGGAGGCTTAACAATATTCTCATGGAAAATGAAGTTGAAAGTGAGAGGTAAGAAAAGAATAAATTATGTAAGAGCCAATTTAAAGTAAGAAAATGAAGACCCCCAGGTATCTTATGTTAAA
>VIAB01002780.1:55842-84053 GCA_009801035.1 Oophaga pumilio | reverse complement strand
GATTAATAGGGGTGCCCAAACTTTTTCATATAACTGTAGTTTATGGAATTGTGAAAAAAACGGTAGTAATTGTCAAGACAAGAGTTTAGTGTCTGCAAATAATTTAGCAGCTTTCCAATTTCAGAAGATTAAGAAGAGTTGATTGGCACGCTCTAAAATCCCCCACACATCCCTTCTTGTGATTCATTGGGTGATTTCCAGAAGTAATGAGATGAAAATATTCCGAGAGCAAACAAATTAATTTGCACATCAATTACGGCAGGTAATTTATGGAGGACCTAAACTCTTAAAGTCAAAGCTGCCTGGCTGAACATCTGTGTAGTCACTGTACCATGTAGATGTAGGTGATGGAGGGATAATGTGAAGACAAATAAAAAAAAACAAACAAGCAAAGTCCTGTGTGTCTGTCCAGAAATACAAATATTTGGGATGGGAGATGCTGATTTGCATACGATTTGCATATCGTTATAGCATATGCACTTTTTGGTTAAAGCCCGAATTGACATTAAGAAGACTCTATGTCACCTTGAAGTGAGGGGCTTAGAAGAGCACACGTCGTTCCCTTTATTTGACAAATAACAAAGAGTTTGTGATGCAAAACATCTCTAAACACTGAAACCCCAGAGAGAGAAAAAGCTCATGGCGTCTTATAAATCATCTTTCATGCCTCAAAGGTCTCGATGGAAGGTAAAGAATGAGAACCTTCCAAATACAGTGAGAAAAGGAGAAAAAAGCAACAATAGTTCATTGTTTAAATCCATATTCATTATAGTAAAGAGAACGAAGTTCAGAAAAAAAAATATTTCAAACATTTTTTCATTGTTTTTTTCTATATATTTATTTTTTGCTATTATATTTATAAATAAAAGCTTGAGCACTGCAATATTTCTTCAAGTCCCGTCACAATAGGCTATCAGCTTTGCTGTATAGACTGTGACAGAATGAGCAGAGTCATCATTAGACGGAGGTCAAGTTAATGACAGCTTTATTGGTCAGCTGGAAGCCTACTGTAGTTAAGGCAGAATAGTGACTATGTACAGTATATACACAGATCTGGCTCTGTATGCAATTTCCCTCTCATTCTCCATCTTTGGGGGAAGGGGGTGAGTTCCATCACTTTCTGGAAATTGTATATTGACTTTCATTCATCTCCAAGCTTCATAAAGCACACACTACCTGCTACACTGTCTATACAGACAACACAAGAAGTCTACATACCAATTTTATACTAAGCTGGATGATGTACTTGGTATGTCATCCAGCTTTTCCACACTGATCTTTCGTACCTCAGCCTGTTGCAAAAACTTAGTATCCTTTTCAACTGACCCTTGCAATACCCCCAATGTTATTTATATGACTTTGTTTACTCTGCCTTGATCACTCTAAGGCTACTTTCACACATCAGTTTTTTTGAATCAGGTATAATCCGTCCTATGCCTGATAGGACGGATCCGGCGTTGATTTTAAAAAACTGATGCAACTGATCAGGTTTTTTTCCTGATCCGTCCTGACCTTTTCAACCCGGAAATATAAAATTTCCATGTTGAAAATGCAGTTATCAATGCCCCGAGAGAGAGAGAGAGAGAGAGAGAGAGACCTTGGATTCCGGATCAGTTTTCTGACGGATTTGTCAGAACACTGGTCCGGCGCCATAGGTTTGCATTGTTTCCGGCCGCCTGAAGTGCCGATTCTGGCACTATCAGGCGGCTCCGGAAAAAAAACAAAAAACGCTGCAGCAAGCGTCTTGTCCGGCCGCCGGAATGTACATTTCCGACGGATCCGGCCAAAAACGGATGCAACGCAGTGACATCAGGCGCGATCCGGCGCTAATGTAAGTCAATGCTAAAAAAACGCATCCGGTACCGGATCCGTTTTTTTAACAACAAGCCGGATCGCGCCTGATTCAAAAAGCCTGAAGTGTGAAAGCAGCCTTAATTATCTGACCAAGATGAGCACAGACCACTCCCCACTGCTTCACACCTGAATGTATTTTGTAGTGTATCATACAAGTGTGAAGCTCAGAATTAATCCAGAATTGAACCAGAAGGGAACTGTTTTAGTTTGTTTCTACTCCTGCCCCTATAATCCTCACTTTCTGCTAACCCCCCTAATCCCTACAACCTACAAAGGAACTGTTCATCTCTTCTTCTATCCTCCCCGTCTATCTCCCCCTCCTACTCAAAACTCTTCTTCAACATACAATCCTCTGTCTCCAAACACAGACAGCCCCCTTATGCCCCCTCCGGCTCCCACCTGCTATCACTTTTCTGCTCCTCCTCACTGCCGGTGATATTGCTCTAAATCCTGGTCCTCCTCACCACATCCCCACAGTCATTTCTACCTCCCATCCACGCTCTATCAAAACTTTCTGTAACCTCTCTAACCTTATAGCCATTTGCCTAGCCTCCACTTCCCCAGTCCCACCAACAACGAGCTCTATGGAGTACTCGCTCTGTCTTCAACAAACTTTCCTACATCCATGATCTTTTCATTACTCACAAACTTTCCTTCTTCGCCATCACCGAAACCTGGCTCACCCCCCCTGAAACAGCCTCTCCTGCTGCACTCTTGTATTGTGGATTCCACTTTTCCCACACCCCCTGCCCCAGCAGCAAGCATGGTGGAGGAGTTGGGTTTCTCCTGTCAGATAACTGCTCATTCACCCCAATCCCACTGCCACCCTCTGTTACCCTCCCTTCCTTTGAGGTGCACTCTGTGCGCATCTATTCCCCCTTCAAATTCTAACTGGCTGTCATTTACCGCCCCCCCAGGGCCAGCCACCACCTTCTTTGACCACTCACCACCTGGCTATTTCATTTCCTTTCCGCTGACATCCCCACTATGATCATGGGTGACTTCAACATCCCCATTGACACTGTTAGGGTCTGCGGAACGCACCAAATATATGAGGTAGAGAGATGCGTTCGCAGCCCGGGGTCCACCGTGCAGGCGGAACCTGCTGCTAGTAAAATGGCGCAAGACGCGAACTCTGTTATCCCGCAGAGTCGCCAAAATAAACACCGCAATGCGCTGTGGCAATATGTGTAAACTCTGTTATTTCACAGAGCCGCTAGAAGGAGTGCTGCAGCGCAATATGGCAATGTGTGCGAACTCACTGAACACAACTGAGTCGCAAAATAAACACGCTAGGGCGCTGTCTAGCGATGAAAGCGAACCCTGTTACGTCACAGAGCCGCTGAGAAAAAGTTCTGTGTCCTGTCAGGCACCCAGGTACACAGTTAAGTGCTAAGCGAACATAGAACGTGATCATGCGCTAATGTCCTCGCGGGAGTCACCAGCAATCTATGGCGTCTGAACGCCAGACCCTGAATACGGCAATCAAACTCCTCACCGGTTATGCCGGTAATCTAGGGCATCTAGGACACCGACCCTGACCAGCTAGCATACCAAACTCCTCACCGATTAAGTCTGTATTCTAGGGGCTTATTTCAGCCGGGGCCCTAACCACACACACGCATGACCACACTGGCGCAAAGCATATAATGGATGATACTAGCGCATGGCGGCTCAGCATTGCCACCCTTTTATAATAACAGCTACAGGACCTGCCAGAAACAAGGACCAATGAAACTTGTTCCAGAACACCAGTAGTCACAGGACCTTCCTGGCAGACCAATAGGAGCTGTTGAAGTACCTGAACATGTGACCCCTGATCTCCAATGAGAGATCTCACCCTGGGCATGCTCAGAAGGGAAAAATAAGGACTTTGTCCTAAAGACGTCTGCTCGCCGCTAACCAGTACTGGCCACAATAGCAGAGTCTGGAGGAGCAGCAGTAATCCTCTTCACACTGCCAGACTGGGCGAGACGCTGGGACCGACGTCTAAGCTGAGCAGAGTCCACTGCGGCCGGAGATGAATGGGAGACCGCAGCCGGAATGGCTCGAGATTCCCCTTGTGCAGAAGCGAGAACTCGACCCCTAACAGACACTTCCCTCTCAGCTGCCACTAAACTTCTATCTCTCACTACCTCCTTCGGTCTCAATCAATGGTCTTCTGCAGCCACTCACAAAGATGGCCACACATTGGACCTCATCTTCACCCGCTTCTGCTCCCTATCTAACCTCTCTAACTCACCTCTACCTCTTTCTGACCACAACCTACTTACATTCTCTTCCCTCTCCTCTCCACTCCTTATCCACAATCCCCATTCCACAAACTTGCACACCCTCACAGAAATCTTATACACCTAGACCTACACTCACTGTCTGAATCCCTTCTCCCTCTTACAGACATAAGTTCCCTACACAATGCGGATACTGATGCCACTCTATATAACACCACAATAGCTGTAACTCTGGAATCAGTTGCCCCTCCCATACATACCAAAGCTCCCAAAATCAACAGACAGCCCTGGCACATCAGCCTGTCCAAAGAACTGAGGTGGGCTTCCAGGGTTGCTGAGCGGATATGGAAAAGATCCCACTCCAACAAGCACTTCATCGCATTCAAACAGTCCCTCACTACTTTCAAGGCCACACTTGCCGCAGCAAAACAAACCTACTTCTCATCTCTCATATTCTCCCTGCCTCACAACCCTAAATAGTTATTCAACACTTTCAATTCTCTCCTCCGTCCCCCAGCACCTCCTCTCTCTCTCTCCCCTCATCTCAGCCAAAGACTTTGCCTCATTTTTCAAGCAGAAGATTGATAACATCAGAGACAGTTTTGGTCAACAACCCCCACAGGCCTTCCTCCTAATTGCTCAGCCCTCCTCCTCCAAAACCAACTTCTCCACCATTACAGAAGATTGACTCTCCACTCTACTCTCAAGATCACATCTCACCACCTGTGCACTTGACCCAATCCCATCCCACTTCATCCCAAACCTCACCACGGTCTTCATTCCAACCCTAACCCATCTCTTCAACCTATCACTAACAACTGATATTTTCCCCTCAAGCTTTAAACATGCCTCAATCACACCTATCCTCAAAAAGCCCTCTCTTGACCCATCCTCTGTATCTAGCTATCACCCCATATCACTTCTCCCCTATGCCTCAAAACTACTGGAACAACACGTCCATCTTGAACTGTCCTCCCACGTCTCTTCTTGCTCCCTCTTCGACCGCTTACAATCTGGCTTCCGGCCGCATCACTCTACTGAAACTGCCCTAACTAAAGTCCCCAATTACCTATTAACCACCAAAGCCAAGCAACACTGCTGTCCTCCTCCTTTTAGACCTGTCCTCTGCCTTTGACACAGTGGACCATTCCCTATTATTACAGACCCTCTCATCTCCTGTCATCACTGACTTGGATCTTGTCTTAGCTAACAGACCGGACATTCAGCGTCTCCCACTCACACTCCACCTCCTCACCTCGCCCTCTACCTGTCGCAAGTCCGCAAGGTTCAGTCCTAGGGCCTCTGCTCTTCTCCATTTACACCTTCGGCCTCGCACAGCTCATAGAATCTCACGGCTTTCAGTATCACCTCTATGCTGATGACACACAGATCTACATCTCTTGACCAGATATCACCTCCCCACTAACCAGAATCCTACAATGTTTGTCTGCTATTTCATCCTTCTTCTCCGCTAGATTTCTAAAATTTAATATGGACAAAGCAGAATTCATCATCTTTTCCCCCATCTCACTCGACTCCTTCAACAGACCTATACATTAAAGAAAATGGCTGCTCACTCTCCCCAGTCCCACAAGCTCGCTGCCTCGGGGTGATCCTTGACACTGATCTCTCCTTCAAACCACATATCCAAGCCCTTTCCACTTCCTGTTGATTTCAACTCAAAAATATTTCCTGAATCCGTACATTCCTCAACCAAGAATCTGCAAAAACCCTAGTCCATGCCCTCATCATCTCCGGCCTTGACTACTGCAACCTCCTGCTATGCGGCCTCCCCTCTAACACTAACGTACCGCTTTAATCTATTATAAACTCTGCAGCCCGACTAATCCACCTGTCCCCCCGCTGTTCCCCTGCCTCTCCCCTCTGTCAATCCCTGCACTGCCTCCCCATTACCCAAAGACTCCAGTATAAAACCCTAACCATAACATACAAAGCCATCCACAACCTGTGTCCTCCATACATCTGTGACCTCGTCTCCCAGAACTTACCTGCACGTAACCCCCGATCCTCACAAGATCTCCTTCTATACTCCCCTCTTATCTCCTCTTCCCACAATCGCATACAAGATTTCTCCGAGGCATCACCCCTACTCTGGAACTCTCTACCACAACATATCAGACTCTTGCCTACCATGGAAACCTTCAAAAAGAACCTGAAGACCTACCTCTTCTGACAAGCCTACAACCTGTAGTAACCACCGATCGACCAAACCGCTGCATGACAGCCCTACCCTTGCCTACTGTATCCTCACCCATCCCTTGTAGAATGCGAGCCCTCGCGGGCAGGGTCCTCTCTCATCCTGTACCAGTCGTGACTTGTATTGTTTAAGATTACTTTATTTGTTTTTATTATGTATATCCCTCCTCACATGTAAAGTGCCATGGAATAAATGGCACTATAATAATAAATAATAATAATACTAACCAACATTAAGCACTGCCGCCGCTCTGTGTGCAATTTACAGAATTTGCAAGAGCGTCGTCACCCTCTTTGGGTCTCTGCAGAGAACTGAAAAAGCTAAGGGGTGTGCATTACAAGGGAGGCAGAACACCCTACGACTTGCAAGGAACCAACGGTGACGTTGTCCTTGCAAGTTTTGCAAATCGCATACAGAAGGGGGAGTGCCTAGAGGATGAGAGGCAGAACTAGACCAGTAAAATGAACGCCCACTGGAACAATCATTAAAAATTTGTACAGAGTGAATGAAGTATAAAACTTGACTTTGTAAGTATGTAGAGATGATAAAGCCATAAGAAGAAAGTAGTTAGAACGCAGAAATAGAATTGAACTGAGACATGGTGATGATTTAGGGGGAAAGGAAAGGGGCAGCTGATGGGTTCCCTTTAATGGGAATCTGTCACCCCAATATTGGTTGACGTGATTGACAGCGCAAAAACCGAAGTTTACAAAGGTATTTTGATATGAAAACTGGGGTATCAGGATATATGATACCTACCGTTAGCTTTGTTATGGGACGCACTATTCAGCCATATCTTTATCTGATATGGCAATATTGGGGTGACAGATTCCCTTTAAAAGCCAAAAATATAAATATCTATCTATCACTATCTATCTACAGTAGCTATTTATCTCTTTTGAAGGTAACTGGTAAGAATGTAGAATTTCTTTAATTATTCTTTTTGTCGGGGCAAACAAAATCCTCACTCAAAGTGGGAAATCAATAAGACATCTGTTAAAATACAGTAGTTGCTTTTTAGTGGAATCAATGGGATTTTTTAATGAGCCATTTCCTAACACAGATGGACGGAGATCAGAGGTCAAAATAATCAATTGTATGACTAGGGTATTGACAGCAGAGTATCGCAGGTGCTCGAGTGAGATGTTCGAGTCCCCGCGGCCATATGTATAGTAGTAGTAGGTTCAGGCAAGGATATAAGAGAATGGCAAAAGAGTGGGATCCCGTAATAGTTGCCAACCAATAAGTAACAAGTCTGGTCATGACATTTCTCCACTCATAAATCTTCCACCATCACCTGTGCCTGATATAATTGAGAAGTTAAGGAATCGAAGCAACTCAGTCACAAAGTAGAGACCCCCGTAACATTACAGAGCGGGGTCACCGAATGCTGAGGGGCAAAGGGCAGAAAAGCCACCAGCGCTCTCCTGACTCCATAACTGGAAAGTCCAGACCTCCTCTGGTAATAACATCAGCACAACACTGCGCCCTTGCGGGCATGATTTTCCATAACTTTGGGAAGCTTGTTGTAGAAGACCATGACCGGTCGCACAGAGCCCAGACCTCAGACTTATTCAACACTTTTGGCATGAACCAGAATGGAGATTGTGAGCTTGGACCTCTCCCCAACATGAAGGTCTGACCTCACAAATGCTTTACTGGATGAAGGGGAAAAATTTCCACAGCAACTCCAAAATCTTGTAGAAATTTTTCTCAGGGGAGCGGAGGTTGTTATATCGGCAGAGCGTGAAAAACTGAATATTAAAGAGGTTTTCCGACCTTGCGGTACAAGTCTGCAGTCAATCTATGTGACTGCAGACTTGGGAATCCTCACAACACGCGCTATGTGGATTCTTCGGTGTCAAGAGTGGGTGGTCATGTGACCGCAAGTATGCGATTTGCATATTTCCGGCCACATACCGAATTGACATGTCTAGTCTCAATGCAAATCGAATACTTGTGGTCAGGCTTCAGTCACTGGCACCAGAGAATCATCACATACATTTACAGCAGATTTGGAGCCTAAGGTAGGACAACCCCTACAGATCGAGAAAGTGAGGTCTGAAAGGCTCCTGTGAATGGAGGGGGCACAATACTTTTATCCATATAGCGTTTGTGATACATAGATAACTCAAGTCCTCCAGATTAGTTCCCTCTTCAGGCTCATAGAGCTGAGCGCAGAGTTGGGGCCCACTGTTATGATATCCATGTGACGTATGTACCACAGCCAAACTACAATAGTATCTCCACCTGATGTAATACAATGCTCTGCAGACAGCTCATTTCTTATCAGATCCATCTGAAAATCTGTACTCTATATCATGCATATTAATTCTGATGGATTTTACACTGACCAGCTCTGATTGGTAAGTAAAGATGTTATTATTCACCGCTTTTGGTATAGATCCCACAGATTGCAATGTTCCTAGGTCTATCAGACTGGTATGTGCGCTAAAATAGTTTTATCCTACTAGGGGTGATGAAGGCAACTAAATCAGGTGTTTCTTCAGGTTTTGTGAGAAATGACAAGAACGCTATAGAGTTATGTAAACTATCGCGATCGCACTGGTTTTTGCGTAACATAACACAACACATAACGTAGTGAGTCCAAGAAATATCTGGCGTTAGTCTAATAGGATTTGCTATTACAAAACAATTAGAAAACAGAATAAATTCACCGATGAAGTGTTACATGGGGAGTTCTGAAAATATTCTCTGGAAGAACATCGTTAAATCCACTGTAAGAGAATTATTCCTGCTGAGTTGCCCGTCGTTAATTGACACATTACCAGCAGAATAGAGAAATTTAATAGTGCCTTGATTGATGCAACATCCACTAACCCCCTGAGCTTTACTACAGAAACAATTTGTAAGAATGGGGGAGGGTGTGCGGGGGAGGAGAGATTACATACGCGCCATGTACAAAATATTGTGGAAATGACAATTGATAGAGGGTCTTGTCCGTCTGGATGACAGTAGTAATATTACATGGCCCATTCAAATGACTTCTATTTCACAGAATACAATCTGCTCGAGATAATGCCACTCCTCAGAGTCAGAAATAGGCCCTTTAACAAAGTCAGGAATGGTCCATATAGAGTCAGGAATGTGCCACATAACAGAGTCAGGAAAAGGCTATTTAAAAAAGTCAGGAATGGGCCACATAGAGTCAGGAATGAGTCACATAACAGAGTTAGGAATGGGCCACATAACAGAGTCAGGAATGGGCCACATAGAGTCAGGAACGGGCCATATAACATAGTCAGAAATGGGCCACATAACAGAGTCAGGAATGGGTCACATAATAGAGTCAGGAATGGGCCACATAACAGAGTCAGGAATGGGCCACATAACACAGTCAGGAATGGGCCACATAACACAGTCAGGAATGGGTCACATAACAGAGTCAGGAATGGGCAACATAGCAGAGTCATGAATTGGCCTTTTAACAGAGTCAGGAATGGGTCACATAACAGAGTCAGGAATGGGCCACATAACAGAGTCAGGAATGGGCCACATAACAGAGGTAGGAATTGGCCTTTTAACAGAGTCAGGAATGGGCCACATAACAGAGGCAGGAATTGGCCTTTTAACAGAGTCAGGAATGGGCCACATAACAGAGTCAGGAATGGGCCACATAACAGAGTCAGGAATGGACCCTTTAACAAAGTCAGGAATGGGCCACATAACAGGAGTCAGGAATGGGCCCTTTCCTTGATGCAGTAGCAATGAAAGAACAGTTAGAAGTGTTATCCATCAAACCTCCTGCACATAGGAGATCCCATTTAAAGAAGCCAAATTACAGAAAGTCACTATTGTATCCAACCCAAAAATGAGCAACGTTTTGGTACCTATGTGGCCCCATTAGCCTCTGTTCTCTGTAGCCAAATTGGGAAGAACAAAAATAATAGGACATCTGTTCTTCAAGACCCATTATTTGCATAGTGTTTTTGAGACTTTGGTCAGCACTAGGCTGTAGCTATAGAAAGCAATTAGCAATTAGAGCTTAGCAAAGGAATTTGAGTGGAATTCAATGCAGCAAAATGCAGATGTATGTAACTCTCTTCTACGTGGATTCAGTAAAATATGTCTGGCTTCAATATTTCTGCACCGTAAAGAGCCAACAAAAGGTCACATCTTTTGATCCCCACCACTCGCATTGAAATCCATAGGCCTCTCATGATGAGACGGAATTTCTGACGCCGATGAGGTGAGTTATGGTGCACGCTGTGACATCATAAAATCGTGACATTCCTTAAGCTTGATTTTTCAGCAAGAGGCAGCAATCAGAAGATGCGGCGAGGACCAGATGGGTGATGGTTAGGAGCGGTGGGTCCATACAGGTATATTTTACATCTCGCATTTATTATGAGCTAGGGTTGGGAGAACATGATAAGGATTATTAAGTTATTCTCTGAGAATGGAATTTCCCTGAAAAATCCATGTGAACAAGCGAATTCGCATAAGTTGTGGACTTCATCTAAGTGCCCAAAGGCTTCAAGTTACATCCCTGCTCAGCACGGTTGTGTCTGTAACAAGGAACCATAGCAGAGCGCTTTACGGCACCATATTAGGGTCAATGCTTCTTGGGTAAAGTAACTACCGTATATAGTTGTGTATAAGCAGAGTTTTTCAGCACATTTTTTGTGCTGAAAACGCCCACCTCGGCTTATACACGAGTTAATAGTCCCAGAAAGCCGGCGGGGGAGGGGGAGCGGTGGGTGACACAGGCAGGAGCTGGCAGCTGTGGCTAAAGTCTGTGCAGCTGCTAAAGAGAAATTAATATTCATTTCTCTTATAGCGCGCACAGTGACACCCCCAGCCGCCCGCTTCCTGAAGACATCCAAAAGACATCCTACTCACCCTCGAGCGTATTCTCGCAGCATCTCGTTGGTCCAGCGCCCTCGCCGCATCTCATTGGTTCCAGCACCAGCAGCTCTTCCTGTGCTGAGCGATCATGTGGCTCCGCTCATTACGGTAATGAATATGCACGGCTCTCCACGCTTATGGGAGCCAACAAGATGCTGCGAGAGCGCCGGACCAATGAGATGCTGCGAGGGCACGCTGGAGGGCGAGTAGGATGATTATTTTTTTTTTAATAGGAGCTATGCATACAGGGACGGGACGGGGGGAGCCACGCATACAGGAATGGGACGGGGGAGCCACGAATACCAGGACAGCGACGGGGAAGCCATGCATACAATGACAACTGTGGGGGAGCCATGCATACAATGACAGGGACAGGGGGAGGCATGCATTCAGGGACGAGACGGGGTAGCCACACATACCAGCACAGGACAATGGAGCCATACATACAAAGACAGTGACGAAGGAGGCATGCAGACAATGACAGAGTCGGGGGAGCCATGCATACAATGACAGGGATGGGAGAGGCATGCATACAATGACAGGGACGGAGGAGGCATGCAGACAATGACAGAGTCGGGGGAGCCATGCATACAATGACAGGGACGGGGGAGTCATACATACCATGATAAGGATGTGGGGAAAATGTATACCCTGCTTATACTCGAGTCAATAGACTTGCCCAGTTTTCCATGGCAAAATTAGGTGGCACGGATTATACTCGAGTTAGCTTATACTCGAGTGTATTCGGTAAGTAATATCACAGAATCCGAGGGATAAATCCTCTGTATGCCTTTTTATGAAAGGGGAGGCATGTGACGATACAGTAAAGCCTCACTGAGGTCTATAGGCATGGTATTATGGCTCTATACAGATTCAGTCAATCTCCCGATACAGCCAATCACAAGCCAGGATGTCATCACTGGTAAGGTAGATAGTTTACCGTCACAACATACACTTTAGAGTCTCTGCAAAGACCCCTCATATTTCTTTATGCAGGAGACCAATCAAGTTATAAAAGGTTAAAAATTGACCGGTAGATGGAGACGCTAGTCGTGAAGCTACGCTGCGGTATTCATCGTGTCCCGGCCTGAGACAGACCTGAAACAGATTTCAGAGTGCCTGAGCAACCAGTGTGTGACACCACACTGTCTCCTAGGTAACGATGTCTGAGGGGGCCATACTGATTCCTTACACATTTTGGAAAGACTCAGTTTCCTTACTTATAATAACATGGGAGCATTGAATTAAATATTATTTAATAGCATGATTGAGTGGAGCTGTAGGGTATATAGAAAATTAAATGGACCAACATCCCTCTACTACCCTCTGATGAAGGAAACGGAGTCTTTCCGAAACGCGTAAGGAATCAGTATGCCCCCCTCAGGCATAAGTACCTAGGAGAGAGTGTGACGTCACTCATCAGTTGCTCCAGCGCGTTGAAATCAGTTTCAAGTCTGTCTCCAGCTAGGACTCCCTGAAAACTACAGCCTCTTTACAGAGACTCTAAAGTGTATGTTTGAATGTAAACTATATAGTCTACTGCTATTGGCGGTCAACCAAGTGATCGACCACAGTCTTTTTTATTCAAATTCACTTTTTATATATTTTTGTCATATTGGTTGCTCGTTCACATAACGTCAAAAGGAACCTGAAGACCTACCTCTTCTGGCAAGCCTACAATCTGCAGTAATCCCCATTCCACCAAACCACTACATTACCAGCTATACTCTCACATCCTATATCCTGACCCATCCCTTGTAGACTGTGAGCCCTCGCAGGTAGGGTCCTCTCTCCTCCTGTATCAGTCGTGACTCATTTTGTTCAAGATTATTGTACGTGCTTTTTGTTATGTACAACCCTTTTCACATGTAAAGCGCCATGGAATAAATGGCGCCATAATAATAAATAATAATAATAGTAAGAGACTACTTGAGCAGTCCTTTAGCCTTACCGGACTGTCTCCCATAGTGCAGTGGAATTATTCACTTTCTAGTGAATTTTTAAATAATGTGACATCCTATTCCCACATTATAGTAATTAAAGACTTACGGAACTGGCTTCCAAAATGTCTCTCCAGATGGGGGTTTCTTCTGTAGGATTTGAGAAATCCAGCAAGTTATCCAACACCACCTGTCCAATGAGGTCATGTCGGGAGAATCTGTCAAAGTCATAGATGCTGAAGTGTAATTTGCGGTTCTGGAGATCATTAAAGGGCACATTAAAATGGAATGTCTCATTAAAGATCGGGTTAAGAGTCTTGCGGTGAACTTTAGTCTGGAACTTTTTCTTTCGGTCAGGCAGTAGATACATCTTCACGTATGGATCTGAAAATCCGTTGGCATCCTTTGCTGGTAGGTCTAGAGCTTTTAATATCTTTACAACCAGTTGCTCTGTATTGTAGGCATAGCGGAGGATGAAGCTAATGCGTCCACAGCTGGTGGCCTCCAGCTTCTTCATCTGTTCATCAGCTGACCGCTGCTTATATAGCTCTGGCTTAATCTGACCGATACTGGTGGCCTGCTCCGGTTTTTCATCCACATGACCTGAAAAGTCAGGACTGGATAACTGTTGCGTCATTGGCCTGGGCAACGTACTGTATCTATAAGTAAAAAAAAGTAGAAAATATTATTTTTTCTGTATTACTGCATCTACAGCTTGAAGAATAAATTTTTATTTTTCTTTTGACCAGGAGTGAAAAATTAAATTCCTCCAACATAACTGTAAATCTCTCTAAGGCTTGGAACACTTTTGGGCTGGGTTGTAGACAACATACATCACAATCGAGACCTTTACTACCTCATTATAAGGGCTCATTCAGACGTCCGTTTTTGCGTCCAAGTGCTATTCGTGTTTTTCACTATAATAGTGAATGAGGTCTGTGATTGTTTATCTGTGCAATATCACAGAGGTATGTTAAATGTTGATCCGAGTGTTGGACCAAAATTGGCAATGCGAGTCTATGGAGCCATTTAAAAAAAGTTGGACAGCACTCACATAGCATCCAAATGCAGTCTGAGTTTCACAGACTGCTAGATAGGAAAAGAAGATTTTTTTCACATACAAGAAAAACTGATGACACTCCTACCAAACTCTGATGACACTCGGATGAAGCTCTGAACAAAAACAATGGATGTCTGAATGATCCCCAAGTCATTGGCATCAGTTGAGCTGTGGTGTCATCCATCATACAACAAATCAAGCAGATCATGGCAGCATTTATAACTAGAAGCCAAAATAATATACAACGCAACATGGAGACAACTGTGCAAGTTTCTCAATGAAACCCAATTGTAAAAAAAAAAAAATAAAACAAAAATAAATACAAGTACTGTAAGTAAAAAAATGTAGACAATCTCTTTAAAGTGGTTATTCTGCCAGGAAAAAGTCTTTGGAAAACAGCTTACCATGATGCAACTCAACAAAAAAAAGCCTATTCAGCTTACTGATCCACCATTCCTGGTTAATTTTTGGACTTCCTGTTCTAATGATCACAACTCATTGATATAATTATCATCATTACAACCAGTGATTGGCTGGTTTAGTCACGTGTCCATATTAAGATGTCATCGCAAGAGAAGGAAGTACAAAGACTTGTGGGCAAGGAAGAGTCAGAATGTAGAGGCGGGGATGGGTAAAACAAATACATTTCTCCTGCAGTCGAAAAGTGAAAAATAAAAATACTAAAATACTTACCTTTTGGATTCAGGTAAGGACGATCATGTATGGTTCACAGAAACATGACTCTGGTGGGCTATCACTGGCCACATCAGTGATTTGACATCCAGTAAACATATACTGTAGGAAGATGTGTCAAATCGGTCACACGCCGTGTGACTTATACAAAGTTTTGAACATCTTCTGGTCTAAAATCGACTTCTCTAAGTTTATGCTGCCCGATTAGTAGACACCATTATTAAATGGGTTCCAGTATGGTTACCGAATGTGTACTTGGAAGGCTATCAATATATGTATCGTATATTTCTAGGGTATTCACACTTGGCAACATTTCCTGTAATTATCCAATTCATCTGATTGTAATTGGGAGAAATGAAAGCAAAACTACAGAAGCAACCCCATGCATATACTCAAAATTAATTTTTCAGTTGCCACATGTGAACATACTAATGGATTCAGATGAAAGGGAGCATGACTACATGATTTGTTTGCACTCTGTAATCATAAAACATCTGTATAGGAGCTGTATATACAATCAGGTAATATATTTTTAAAGAGGACCTTGTAAAAATCCCTGGCCTCCATTGATTCTGCCATTCTTTTCCGTTTTGCTCTGCTTCGCATCATTGGAAAGATATTCACATTTGTTGCTTTTGGAGCACAGTATGTGACATCTCTGCTTGTAGTGCATCTGTGCAAGATAAATAGACATGCTGCGTTCTGGAAAGATGCGTTGCATGTCCGTCTCCGCAGGTAAGCCGGGGGGGGGCCGATGCACGCATAGTGGAGATGGGATTTCTTGAAATCCAATCCACTATGTTGTAACATCTGGCCGCTGCGGGTTGGACGCTGCGGATGTACACAGCACCCAACCCGCAGCGTTTACTGACCGTGGGAACATACCCTTAGGGTATGAGAACATAGAGTTTATTGAGGATTCCTGTGAAAAACACATAAAAATATCCCTCTTCTTATTTACTTTTGTTATAAAAACCACTTTGCTGGCCATATGTTTAAATTTTGAGCATTTTTATTCCTCTTCGGATTTTGAAACAAGCTCATTAAGAAAAAATGAAGCATGTGTCACTTCTTTAACTATCACCTAATGAAAAATTATCACAATTAGGCAATGTTCAATAAAAATAAAAAAATGTTTCAGGAAAAAAAGCACTCTACAAAAACACTTAAAAAACTTTTCAAAACCGCTTCAGAAAACCAAAAATGGCTCCAAAACTCCTCCTAGAGCGGTTTCTACTAAAAAAACCTCTTCATTTTTGACCAACTAAAATAAAAAAAACTCTGAGCGCACATAGCCTTAATTGATTTCCTATGAAATTTGCCTTAAGGATTTTTTCTGAAATTGAGTCAAAATGACTCAGTCCCCATTGGGGACTTGTGTGTGAAATATTTTGTAGCTTTATAAACAGTGTGACAAGATCATGTCACAATGTCAAAACATGTTTATATAGGTAAATTGGATAAGACATAACATATAAAAAAAATTGAAAAAATATAAGAAAATGTGAATACCCTCTCATTACATTGTATCTAACTGGAAGACACTTAATAAAAAAGTTAAAAAAAAATATCCATGCTATTTTTAATGCCTGATGTGTGCACCTCAATTCAATTTTATCATGAGATGTCCAGATCAGGCAGCCAGTCCGATAAGCACAGGTGACAACTGTGATCTTAGGTAATCTGTCATGACAGCATCTCCCCTCACTGTGACAGATAAGTGGGAAAATCTCAGAGGAAGAATTCGCCGGCTCGATATGAGACTGTCAGATAAAAGCTCAGCATCAGTTTGCTGCCTAACCATGTTATATCTGACTCGTATTTTAGTCCATAGACCCTAAGAGCGCAATAACAATAAACAAGGCGGCTACAACTTATTATTTCATTATAGACAGTTTGTATCTCGGAGGGAGGAATTCAGGAATATTTCACAGGTAATTTGTTCATATTCCATCGCCTTTTTTATCCATAATAATTGAATACACTACGGCAAAATCAAATTGATTTATTGAATTTTTTTAATAACTAGCAAGGGCTCGATTAAGTAAAGAATAAATGTAATAGCTATAAAAGCAGTGTAAAATGCAGGGTCTACAAAAAAATGATTTCCATTTTGGAAAATCAGTTACAATAATTTAGCTTAAAACGATTTGAGAATTTTTTGACTTTTTTTGTTGAATGTGATTAGAAAGAATGGTATTGCAGATTGAACTGATTTACTTAAATGAGACTGAACTGCATTACCAGATGCAACCTATAAGATAAGCGTGGTGCTGTTTCTGGTACAGTTTTCGAATTAGTGAAAATGTGTTGCAAAACAAATAATAAGTGCCGAAACATCCCATATTTGATTAAATAGTAGGAATCATGTCATTCTCATTTGCAAAAAAATATGTTGTTCACTATTTTCTTCACTGCTTTTAATGGGAACCTGTCAATCTGCAGGATAATAGCGTTCTAAAGCTATGCAGCTGCCAAACTGAAAGCCCGTATGTCGGGAGTAAATAAACTTTTTTCCTCCCGGCAGCCTCCGACATTCAGTCATAGAGGAGGAGTGCACAGAGAGGCTACTGTCACTGGTCAATACATAGTGAGCAGCCCCTTTAAGCACACCCCAGCACTGACTGACAGCTGGCTCAGCAGTGCATAAGTTCTGAGTCAGCTGTCAGTGAGTGCCAGGGCATGGTTACAGCCACATCTGGCTGAGTGCTAAGCAATTACTGAAGCCACATGGGCCACAACTCTATGACTGAAAGCCAGAGGCTGTCAGGAGGAATAAAATTAACTTTCCACCAGGGGACTATACATGTGAAATGTATTGTAACTTTTCAGTTCCAGGGTGGAGGGTCCTTTAAGACTTTGATTAGAACTTTGGTGGTATCTACTCATGTAAGATATTGTCTCTTGTCCAGACCATTAGTGAATGTACAAGTTTAGGACCTTGATGGTCCTTACCAGTTTAGGACATTGATGGCCCCTATTAGTTTAGAACATTGATTAAACCAATCTGTTCAGGACTTTTCTGGAATTAGTCTAGGACATTTCAGAAACCAGGAATAAACTGGATAAGAACATTAGTGAGGTCACTTTGTTTGAGACAGTTTATGACATTGGTGAAACCATTTTGTTCAGGAGATTGGTGGAATCTACTAGTTAAGGACATTGGTGAAAACATTTTGTTTGGGACATTGATGGATTCTGCCAGTTTAGGATAGTGATTAGAGCTGGGCGAACAGAAATGTTTGGCGTTTGTACCGGGTAGTCATTGTTTGGACATTAATGCCGAACAAAACTTTCTGCTGAAGTCCAGTGCAGTGCTCGGGATAAGTCCGTGGTGGGGCGGAGGAGAGAGAGGGAAATTTCTGAGCAGTTCAGGTATCCTTTATTTTCATGTGGTTTGGGTTCTGGTGGAAGTTCTGGTACTGTTCTTGTACCCGAACTGAACTTTCTAAAAAGTTCGGGTCAGCTACCAAAACCTGAACTTCCACAGGTCCGCCCATCCCTAATAGGGATCAAACCATATTACTCAGGCCATCGGTGCAATTTATTAGAACAGAATATTGACAAAAACCATTTTGTTCAGGACATTGGTGGAAACTACCGGACTGAGACATTGACGAAACTAGGACTTTGGTGGAATCTACCAGTTACGGACATTGATGAACCCTTTGTGGGCAGAATATTGGTGGAATTCACCAGTCTGCGACACTGATGAAACTGGGACTTTGGATGAATCTACGAATTTAGAACAGTGATGAAACCATTTTGCTCTTGGAGGCATCTACCAGCCTAAGACATTGATGAAACCATTTAGCTCTTGGTGGCATCTACCAGCCTAAGACAATGATGAAACTAGGGCTTTGGATAAATCTACTAGTTTAGGATATTGATGAAACCATATTGTTCAGGACATTGTTGGAATCTACCACTAAAGAACATTAATGAAACAATTTTTCTCAGGACATTGGTGGAATTTACTAGTCTAAGACTCTGATTAAACTAGGACTTTGGATGAATCTACCAGTTTAGTATACTGATAAAACCATTTTGAAAAGGACTTTGGTGGCATCTACCAGTCCAAGACATGATGAAACTAGGACTTTTGATAAATTTACCAGTTTGGATATTTATTAAAACTATATTGTTCAGGACAATGGTGGAATCCAAATCTACCAGTAAAGGACATTGATGAAACCATTTTGCTGAGGACATTGGTAGAATTTTTTTCAATCAAAACAAAGATCAAACTTCTTTGTTCATGATACTGAGGGATCCTGGTGTCAACATTCAGTAGACCGACTTGTTTAGGACACTGTTGGAATCTACAAGTTCAAAACATTGGTAATCACTACTTGTACTTGACTTTTTGGGGTTCCTAATTCCCAGAACCTCAAGTGAAGATTAGGACATATCCAAGACCCTAGGATGGCAATACCCTCTATATAAGTACGACTGAGAAAAGAAGATGGTACTGTGAGATGCTGTTGTGTTGTGTTTCACAGCTGGTGTACAAGTGTGGGCGGCTTTCTGTCACCGACAATTATATTTATAGAATATTATATAATTGATTTCTATTATAACAGATGAGTCTCGATACATTTCAACCATGATATTTAAACAGTAAGCATCTCATGATCTTATTTGCTGCCTTCCCAGGCTGAATGTCTCATGTATTAGTCCTGAAATGACTATTAATATTTCATCTCATTATTTTCTTGCAGTACGGAATACTGGAATTTGCCTGTCAGCTGGGAGATGTAATAAAAGACATTTGTATACACTTTCTGGCAACGCGAGTATCTGTCTGCTGCTAATTAGAACTGCTTTCTAATAAAAAAGAGGACACAATGTGGTTAAATATAATCTATTGTTCTTTGTTATCAGCTAATTCTGACTGAGTAGAAACTGAATGAGGAGTTGTTCTTTAATTGGATTTTTTCAGGGATTTCTGAAAAATCCCACTTTTCACGTTGAAGATTTTGCTACAGTTGTATCCAGTCATCTAGAGCTAAATACAATAGCAAACCACTTCTTTCTCCTTAATAGAAGACAAATGGTGTACACTCAGATATATAGGGATGGCGAGGTGCTAGTGTCATGGAATAAATCCCAACCTAGAAATGTATACAGCACTGCACTCTCAAATGGGAATTCCATGCAAAATAGTGTAAGTTTTATTTATACAACCAACAAATTTGTTGGTTGTATAAATAAAACTTACACTATTTTGCATGGAATTCCCATTTGAGAGTGCAGTGCTGTATACATTTCTTCACTTCTTTCTCCTTGATAGTTTGCTACAATGTATCAGGGGAAGTTCAAGCTCAAGGGAGTGCATAGTCTGAGTATATCAGTAACGAAACCTCAGCTGTGGGAAGCGTTAGCTTACATTCACACTTGGGTACTGAGTTCCATTTTTCTGTTCCATTATTGAAACAGAAAAATGGAACAGAGATATCACCTGATGGACGCAAACAGAACCTAACAATACCTCATTGACTAAAAACGTGGACTGCTAGGTTGACTGACATTTAAAAAAATAAATAACTCAAGTTTTTTCCACTTTTTAGTTCCTGGTACAATGACAGAACCTGCAATTGCGTGATAACTCTATACTTTTGGTTTTCTTTCTCTGATGGTTGATTGTCGGTCACCTGTAGAGTCAGGGAAACTGATGTCTAGTTAGTGCTCATCCGAGAAGAGATTAATTTGTCTTTTGTGCCTGGATACAAAACTTTTACATTTATTTTCTACACTAAGAATAAAGAACAGTAAAAGCGAACATCTTCGTCACTGTCTTTGGTTGCATTTGATCCCATTTTCCCTCCCGCTACGCACCTCTTTTATCTCTCTCTCCATCTACTAATGAATCTTTGTTATTCGCAAAATACTACACTCATCTTCTTCAATGCTGCGGGTGTACAACACATTACTGTCTGTATCATTTGTCCAATGTTTTAAGGATTTCTCTGAAATACTCTCACTATTCTAAATCACCTTAAAATGGCTGCTGCATTCCCTTAAACAGCTTTTACACAGGCTAAGATAGTCGCTCCTGATTGTCTGTGCTATACCATTTACTCCGATCCCTGATACCCAGTGTCAAAAAGTGCAGTCCCTGTTGACCTAGTGAATATGTAGTCTCAGATATAACACTGACTGTCTCCAGATTTTAGCATCAGATGATGCTCTTCATCATTTCTTATGTAATAGAACTATCTAAGTAAGAGGGAGGTAATGTAGAAGTTGTCTTCAACTGATTAGGGAAGAAGGCCAATGTGAAATATAGTGATGAGCGAGTATACTCATCGCTTGGGTTTTCCCGAGCATGCTCGGTGTCCTCCGAGTATTTGGGCGTGCTCGGAGATTTAGTTTTTGTCGCAAAAGCTGCATGATTTGTGGCTGCTAGACAGCCTGAATACATGTGGGGATTTCCTAACAAACAGACAATCCCCACATGTATTCAGGCTATCTAGCAGTCGCAAATCATGCAGCTGAGGCGACACAAACTAAATCTCCGAGCACGCCAAAATACTCGGAGATCACCCGAGCATGCTCAGGAAAACCCGAGCAACGAGTATACTCACTCATCACTAGTGAAATAACATTTAGTGCAAAACTACCAAGGCAGAGGAGGCAGCAATAACATCCCTAACAAGAAGCCCAGAAAAGTATGACCAAAGAAGCAAGGGTCACAGGAATACAATTTGAAAATTTAGTGCTGGATGAAATAATTATTTTTTTATAGGTTTTATCTGAAAAATACTAGAAATAAAATTACACTTTAAGAAATTTGTCACAGGGATACCGCAACAGAGAGGAGCCAGAAGACCGCTGTCAGGAACACCGCACTATACTTGCTCACTGAGCCAGTGCATGTGTCCTGAGTAAACCAACTGTGCCCAAAGATACCTGTGTAGCGGAGCAGCAGCAGGGAAGACGTGTGTTTCAGAGGACCAGGACCTGCAGCATGTGACTGCCAAGGGGCAGAGCCAGCCACAGGTCTCTCAGAGGAAGCAGTAGCAGATAGAGAATGCTTCAGGCCAGAGGACCTGAAGCACGTGACTGCTGATGGGCGTGGCCTAAGCTCCTGAGAGCTATGAGGTGAAGGAAAACTCCTAGAAGGGTAACTACGGGACACAGTTACCAAGGGGCATATACAGAACGGATAATCAGGACGTAGCCAAGGGGTCATACACATAGAGGGCGATGAAGTACAAGAGGAGCAGGAAGAGCGTAATCAGAGAATAGACAAGGGGTCGGACACAGAGAGAGCGGCAAAGTACAAGAGGAGCAGGCAGAGCGGAGTCAGAACGTAGCCAAGGGTCATACACGTAGAGGGTAGCAGAGTACAAAAGGGACAGGCAAAACTCGAAACAGGGACACAGCCAAATCAGAACCAGACAGACAAAACGTAGCACTGGCACAAGCACAACAGAGTCAAACACACTCGGCCAAGGGTCAGAGTATAAGCGACAGAGGATGGCCCCACAATGAGGCTATAAAAAACCTCCCAGAAACCCAGAGTGAGGCCATCCTGGTTAACCCTAAAACTACCTAATCCCAGAGACTCAGCAGACCATGACAACCGCAGCATCTGATTGCTCCTACTCCTGCGCTGAAAAGAAACACTTCTCCATTTTAAATAGTGTTCATTTCTTCTGGCATAACAGGAGTTAATCGTCCATTTTGGAAGCTCTGGGAGTCTGAGCTCACAGCTGAACCGGTTTAGACACTCCTATCTTCTATATAATCTGGGTCTTGACTGACACACATCATCAGAGCTAGCTTATTCCTCTGTTATATATGAGTGAATATTTGTATGCCTGGTATTTTCAGTTGCCCTTGTTAGTCTGGTTGGTGTATTGTGGTGCACAGCAGCTTCCCTCTTCCCTGTGTGGGGGAAGGGAACAGACGGAGGGAAGATACAGGAGATAAGGCAAGATACGTGGCCCTGGCATCTTCACCTTCAGAGGTATCCTGGGAAATAGGACGAGCTAGGGCGCACCTCTAGTGTTAGGGACAGGATAGTAGCCCCTGGTCCCAGATCACCTAACAACCCAGTTGTCACAGAACTCTGGTTGGATCCACTGCAGTATCGGATGATCCTCAAGTAGGCCCAGGCTCATAATCCAACAGAGCCCCAAAATTTCAGCAGAAAACAACCCCAATAAGTTAGGACATATGGCTCTGCGTGGAGCCTCAGAATAATTTATTCTGGTAGGTCAAGATATCCAAGCCCAAAGCTAATGTTTATAATCAAGATATGTGTGGCTATCACCATTAAAAAGCTAATCCAAAAAAATTCAAGTAATCCCCTAGACAATGAATTAGGTAGAGACTGCCCATGCACAGCCCATGACCATTCAGGACAGTTCTACAGAGCCCCTTTCTCAGGGTTCTGAGGCCTCAAATTCGGCATCACTGGAGGTCCAAGTGGTTGGACCTCTAGCAATCCATAAGTTATCTACTATTTTATGGATAATTTGATTTTTTTAGGAATAACCCTTCAAAGTGTGTTATTGTAATAGCTCTAATAGATATCATGTTGAAATATATATACAATTTTCTGTTTGGATCAGTGTAGTTTAGGTGCATAACCTTGCGGCCTTTGACTAAATGTTTGCTCTGAGAGCTATTAATGGTGAAATGAGGAGACTACACACAGTAAAAGGGAGCACGCTACGAAACTATAGTGCTGTGAAACGTTTTAGGCAGGTGTGAAAAAAATGCTGCAAAGCAAGAATGCTTTCAAAAATAGAAGTGTTAATAGATTATTGTAATCAATTAACAAAATGAAAAGTAGAAAATTTTGGAAGATTATATTCAGGTATATTAACCAGTTACCCCAAACAGTTAATAATGATTATAGTTTTTCTATGTAGATTGAAGCATATTAACTGTAACAGAAACAGTCGTGTATGTGGCATAAAACTGGGTAAAGAACACATAAACCTGCAACAAAGGTGAAGTTGTGAAGACAGTTTATGTCACAGGTCATATACCATGGCGACACTGAGCTCAGCAAAAGACACAAGGTAGTTACACTGCATCAGCAAGGTCTCTCCCAAGCAAAGATTTCACAGTTGACTGGATGTGCTGTTCAAGTTCAATTAAAGAAGCACCTAGAAATGGGAAATGTTGAAGACTTTGGAAACAGTGGTCAGTCAAGGAAACTTACTGCAGCATCTAAAAAACACATTGTGCTTAATTCCATTCCAAACTGAAAGATGTCCAACAGTGCCTGCCATCAGCTCAGAACTAACAGCAACCAGAGGGGCCAGCTGCACCCATCTACTATGAGAAGTCTGGCCAGAAGTGATCTTTGGGGAAGAATTTGAGTAAATAAAGCCAAATCTTCATAATGGAAACAAGGCCAAGTGACTCAACTATGCACAAAAACATAAAATACGGGGAGGGAAAAAATGGCAGCAGCTACTCTGGAGTCAAAATGTGAAATATTTGTTTGTTTGCAGGCACACCATCTTATTTTGATTTCAGACTTTTTTTGCTATAAAAATATTGTGCTGTCTTGCTGATGCGTTTAGTGCATTAAGAATAAAGAGAAAAATATAAAGTTGTAATTTAAAATCAGCAGGAAAGATGCCAGCTCCACCATATCATTGATTAGTCACACAAAATCTGCCACTGCTGCTGGCAACTCTCCTATCTCTTTCTCCTCCTATCAATTAATTTCTGTATTATTTGTAAAGTAATACACTCATCTCAGCTTTAAGGCTTTCATACCTGAGCTGAGCATCCTCTCACTTCTCTAAATTAACCCTAAAATGGCTGCTGCACTTCCTGCCTTGGCTTTTACACACACAGGCTACGATACCACCACCTTGTTGACTGCACTGTACCATGCCATGTGATAGCTACAAGGCTTTCTTGGGAAGACCTTGTGGTGGCAACTGAGGTTATGTCAATCTTCTGTGGCTGGTGCAATCTTCTGCAATGTATAAAAAAGTATTTGGGGGCGATTTACCATTACTCAAATTAGATTTGTTTCCAATCATTCCACTTATCTCTAGTGGTTGGTTTTCCAGGATATTTGGAACAATCTCCCTGTTGAGCTGCTTCAAAAACTTTGTGCAAGTGTATAGAGAAGAACTGATGACGGCAAGGCGCGATCACACCAAATATTGATTTGATTTAGATTTGTCTTTTGTTTATTCACGTTTGTTAATTGATAAAAAAGAAACTATAATTACTTCTATTTGTAAATACATTTTTACTATGCAGCATTTTTTTTCCACACCTGCCTAAAACTTTTGCACAGTCCGGTATGTCTACGGTAATGTATCTAAGAAACAACCTTCATCTTCCAATGTCATTCCTAAGCACATGAAACATAGGGATCTGTATCGGCACGTAAGGCTTTTTTCTGTAGCGCAGTGAACCCCGGGTGGATTCCTATTTGTATGTGTTCACTTGACTGACATGAAACTAATTGTGTATGATATCAGAGATTTGCATATATAAACCCTTCAAGTACTCTAGGGGCACATTTCAATCCAATTGTTTAGATTCAATGCAAATTACATCTCTGGTGCCCCGCTTCTTATGATGTCTAAATCCTGGCTCCGCTAATTAAAGGGGTATTACTTTTTCTGCCAATAAAATCTTTTTTATATTACACAGAATTTTCCTAAATATTTTCTAAAGCAATTCTTCATAGGTTTCAAGGAGAGTTGAGAAAAATGATTTTCAGGACCAAAGTCCAATGGCCAGGTCGGTGTTCCATATTCGCTAGACCAAAGCCCTGCAAAAATCCTCCTGGGATCTTCTAATTAGTAGGCCACCATGATGTGATGGGTGCATTTAGCCACGACAAAATTATGTGGCAGTGGCCTACAAATCAGAAGAGGCTCAGGTAGTTGATTCCCCCAGTGCATCGGTCAAGTGGCTAATGACTACCAACGTGGCGCTGGATCAGGACCAACTCTAATTTCAAGATCTCCGCTTGTCATTTACTCCACCAAGATGAATATAGGTTCTGGTCACGAGAAGGACACACTGGGGCACAGATTGATCTACAACAACATAAATCATAAGGCCGGGATCACACATGCGACGAAAACGTCCGTCGCTCGCATGTGAAATCCCAGCTCTGGCGCCGGCACTCGGAAGTGGAGTGCGCAGCGGCATGTATTTCTATGCAGCCGCTCGCTCCACTCCTGAGTGCCGGCGCCAGAGCTGGGATTTCACATGTGAGCGACGGACGTTTTCGTCGCATGTGTGATCCTGGCCTAATGATAAATGTATGGTCTTGGTGGATCTGACTAATGGGACCCCCATTGGTCTTGAGAACAGCCCTACGTGTATAAAGCTGATGGGAGCATATCTGAGCATTTCGTCATTGACTGTCTACAGAAGTGCTGGTAGCACCACTCCATTTACACATTACACTTTGGGACCTTTTGGGACCTCTGTGCTCAGGATCTGTGGGGGTCTCAGCATCTGACCACTTCATTGAATGTCTATAAAAGTGCTGGTCATTCATGCTCACAACAACTCCATTTACACATTACATGTTGGGACCTCTTGGGACCTCTGTGCTCAGGATCTCTGGGGGCCTCAGCATCTGACCACTTCTTAATTGACTGCCTACAGAAGTGCTGGTCGTACATACTCACAATCACTCCATTTACACATTACACTTTGGAACCTCTTGGGACCTCTGTGCTCAGGATCTGTGGAGGCCTCTGCATCTGACCCATTCTTCATTGACTGCCTAAGGAAGTGCTGGTCACACCACTCCATTTACACATTACACTTTGGGACCTCTTTGGACCTCTGTGCTCAGGATCTGTGGGGGCCTCAGCAGTCAGACCCCAGTAAGCAAGCATTTATCATCGATCCTGTGGAGTTTAAAAGAGGTTTACCAGAAATCTGTTTAATAAAACCACTGTCTTTCATTTATAAAGTAATTATAGTTTCAAATTATTTATGAACGTTCCTATTTCAACTTTTATTGGACATCTGAGGAAAAATTCAACATTAAATTAATTTTCATACCATATTTCCAGTATCAGAGAGGTGTCATTCTAAAAATCAGAAATGGTCCAAACAAAGTCTTCCTTAGCATGATCAAAGCATAAAATTGTAAGAAAAAAACATACAAGTCATCACAAGGATAAAATGCACCGGCTGAATAGAGAAGGACTATTAGCAAGCTACATCCCGGTAATAATCACATTGCCGGTGTATCCGGATCAGTACGCTTATGTGTATAATTATATAATATGTAGTCTTCCTTTGGAGAAGTGAATATTTTATGAAAACACACTGTGCAACAAAAGTTAACACTATTTTAGGGAGATGTATAAGGCTAATGAGAATTAATAAGAAGCAGCCAGTGGACAGATAATTATCCAGTAGTGGAATTACATTTATCGTTTTATGCGAGAGAAGTCAATGAAACTCTTCAAATTAAGAGAGACTTTCCAAAGTCTCCCAGAGGTCTAGTAATAAAAATGCTGTATATTTAATTTTATATGTGTGCGGTAAACTCAAAACCGTGCCAAAGCGAGAGAGCGGCCAAAAACTTACTAAGAAAACAAGCTCACGTGTGGAGATAAATTCTATTGGGAGATGAGGCGTAAGTATTACTGGATATTATAGGAGAGGGGTAGAAGAAGGTTAGAACATAAATAGAAACATTAGAATATATAATTACAGCCAACGAAAGCATAAAAATTGCTTGATTATCTTGCTCCGACTGGAAAATCTGTATATCAACGACCAGAGGAACCAATGGTGATCCATCAATCTGGTTGGTTGGATGGAGTGCCAGTCAAGGTTATGGTCGGTTTTGTTGGAAATGTCAACTGCATAACAAATTGATTTGCTCATCTGTTATCAAGGTCTTAAACAAGACTAAAGGGCTGCATACACAATAGATAGCTGTTGGCGGAACAATGCACATTAGATGGCTGTAAGCCGTCTCCACCGTGTCTCCCAAAAACAGGAGCTTTCGTCCAGCTGAGCGCTACTGTGCTCTCTACGAGAATGTTGTCAACAGACATCTTTGCTGTTGTGATGTGGAACCACTAAGCCCCAGGTCTGGGTCGGTTTACTGATCCTGGGTGCACCTGGCAGAATGGCACATCTTGAGTGAAGATGTGACACATGTAAGAATCTTGGGAGCAGCAGGTAGGCAGAACTGAAGTCAGCAGAGAAAGCAGCAGGTTACACATGGTGTGCACAAGAGGTGGCATGCACCAAACTAGAGTCTTGAATTACAATCCGAAGACATAGCTGAGTGTCCTAATGGGCCTTAAATAAGATCATGTAAATTACATCTCTAAAGGGTATGCCACACTAAACAACATCGCTAACGG
>VIAB01002780.1:31227-50633 GCA_009801035.1 Oophaga pumilio | reverse complement strand
GGGAATATGCAAATTATCTCCTCGGGACTCCTCCCCTGGTTTAGGGGAGCACAGCAGAACTAAGAGAAGGAAGTCGAGCACGAGATACCCAAGACAGTTATGTAACAAAGCAAAATTGGACAAGCCTGATCGACATCCCCCCAACACCCCCATATACATAAAAGAGTCAGCTGAACCCATCAATATTGGCAAATGAGGCTGATTTTAGTCTAATGTGTATGGGAGCTTAAAATACACAAAATATAGCTCTCACACTAATAAATTCATTCAATCGTTTGGAAGGCAGCTAACTTTCCTAACTCCACGATACACAGGAGAGCTCACTGCTGTGCTCTCTACAAGAGAGCCACTGCCAGATTTCTTTGGCTGTGGATTGTCTCGCCAAGAATTTGTCATGGGTTTACCTCGACAGAGAGGAGCCAGAAGACCACAGGGTCTGATTCCTCCTACTCCTGCACTGTTTAGAAGCACTTCACCTTTATATTAAACAGAGCAGGTTTCTTCTAGCAGTGCAGGCAGGGTTTAATCTGCTCAGTTGAGAGCTTTTTGAAGCTTCCCTGCATTAAGGCTCTCAGATGTTCACTGTTAGCCACTCCCCTCTCCTATATATGCTGGTCTTTGGCAAGCACCCATTTTCAGAGATTGCTTCATGCTGCATGGTTTGGGAAATGATAGCTTGTTGTTGTTTGAGAAGGCGTTTGGTGGATTTATCTGAGACTGTTGCTAGGTTTTGGTTGTATGCTAATTCTCCTTCTTCTCTTACTTTGGTTTTATCCCATCCTCCACTCCCCAGTGTTTACATGTGTTGTTTGTGTGAGTATATTTGTATGATTGGTATTTTCCTTTATCCATGTTCATATTACCTTGTTAGTCTAGTAGGTGTATTATGGTGCACTACTACTCCCCTCTTCCCTGGGTGGGAGAAAAGGATACAGACTGAGGGCAGATTCAGAAGCTAAGGCAAGGTACGTGGCCCCAGTGTCTTAACCATCAGAAATAATCTGGGGAACAGGGCAAGCTAGTGCACTCCTTGCATTAGGAACGGGGAAGGAGCCGGTGGTCCCGGGACACTTGATAGCAGAGTTGTAACAGATCTAAAGAATCGGCAGTTCTTACTTTATCTCTTTGGATTAGAGTCGTGAAAACTCCATACACATTGGACTGTCATGAGGAACAAGGGAAAAATAAATGTATGTGGAAATTATATATGGACTTAAACTCTGCCGCTTTGCAGTGCATATAATTAATGCACATAATAAAATTTGTTTGACACATTTTTATAATCTGGGCTTTTATTGTCCTTTATTTCTTCCTTTTTCTTACATTAGACTGTCAGCCAAGCCCATAAATAACAGCTGATTCAGCCGACGTCAGTCTAATGTGTATGGTGGCCTTAAGGCCTAATTCAAATATTTGTATTTGACTTATTTGTTCTATTCATGTTTGTTCCGGATAAAACATGTACCCCTTCATTGTCCATGGGCATGTTCATTTGGCCAATGGTTTTTTTGATGTCCGATTAATTTGCAAAATCAATTAAAAAAATGTGCAAATCAAAATCACCTTTTGAAATCAATGGGTCCGTGAACAAAATGGGCAGCATGCAGATGCCATCCATGTATCAACCAACTGCGGTCCATTTTTTACGTTTTATTGTGTTGGAGAAGCCTAGAATTTATTTTTTTACATACGTGAAAAACAGGAATCATGCTTATGGTTAAAATGGACACATGTCCAGTACTAAGAAAAATGATGTCCTAGTGAGGTCTAATTAGAAAAATGAAAAAAGACCCTGCTTATCTCTTGTTTTTTGTTATATTCCAATGGTACTTACACTGTGTGCAGAATTATTAGGCAAGTTGTATTTGAGAGGATTCTTTTTATTATTGAACAACAACTAAGTTCTCAATCAACCAAAGACTATTTTTGGAAGTTGGAGTGTTTTTTTTTTTTTAGATTTGGCTATCTTAGGAGGATATCTGTTTGTGCAGGTAACTATTACTGTGCAGAATTATTAGGCAACTTAATAAAAACCAAATATATTCCCATCTCACTTGTTTATTTTCACCAGGTAAACCAATATAACAACACAAAATTTAGAAATAAACATTTCTGACATTGAAAAACAAAACAAAACAAAAAAATCAGTGACCAATATAGCCACCTTTCTATATGATGACACTCAAAAGCCTTCCCATCCATAGATCTGTCAGTTGCTTGATCTGTTTACGATCAAAATTGCGTGCAGCAGCCACCACAGCCTCCCAGACACTGTTCCGAGAGGTGGACTGTTTTCCCTCCATGTAGATCTCACATTTTATGAGGGACCACAGGTTCTCTATGGTGTTCAGATCAGGTGAACAAGGGGGCCATGTCATTATTTTTTCTTCTTTTAGACCTTTACTGGCCAGCCACTGTGGAGTATTTGGATGCATGCGATGGAGCATTGTCCTGCATGAAAATCATGTTTTTCTTGAACGATACCGACTTCTTCCTGTACCACTGCTTGAAGAAGGTGTCTTCCAGAAACTGGCAGTAGGTCATGGAGTTGAGCTTCACTCCATCCTCAACCCGAAAAGGTCCCACAAGTTCATCTTTGATAATACCAGCCCATACCAGTACCCCACCTCCACCTTGCTGGCGTCTGAGTCGGAGTGGAGCTCTCTTCCCTTTACTGTTCCAACCTCGGGCCCATCCATCTGGCCCATCAAGAGTCACTCTCATTTCATCAGTCCATAAAACCTTAGACAAATCAGTCTTAAGATATTTCTTGGCCCAGTCTTGACGTTTTATCTTATGTTTCTTGTTCAAAGGTGGTCGTTTTTCAGCCTTCCTTACCTTGGCCATGTCCCTGAGTATGGCACACCTTGTGCTTTTTAATACTCCAGTAACGTTGCAGCTCTGAAATATGTCAAAACTGGTGGCAAATGGCATCTTGGCAGCTTCATGCTTGATTTTCCTCAATTCATGGGCAGTTACTTTGCGCCCATTTTTATCAACACGCTTCTTGCAACTCTGTTGGCTATTTGCCATGAAATGCTTGATTGTTCGGTGATCACGCTTCAAAAGTTTTGCAATTTCAATACTGCTGCATCCCTTTGCAAGACATCTCACAATTTTTGACTTTTCAGAGTCCGCCAACTCTCTCTTCTGACCCATTTTGCCAAAGGAAAGGAAGTTGCCTAATAATTAAGCACACCTTATATAGGGTGTTGATGTCATTAGACCACACCCCTCCTCATTACAGAGATGCAAATCACCTGATTTACATAATTGGCAGTTGGCTTTCAAGACTATACAGCTTGGAGTAGGACAACATGTATAAAAAGGATGATGTGATCAAAATACTCATTTGCCTAATAATTCTGCACACAGTGTAATCTCAACATTTGGGGGGAGGAGGATAATGGGCAGGCATGCAGAAGTTTACCATGCCTAATAATTAAGTTTTTAAGGGAGATAAGCTTCTATCTGAGATCTCTGGTAACGGCATAGGCCTACCTTCCTAAAGAGAATACATGCATGCTTAGCTGACCTAAGCGTGCAAGTGTATGGATGGATCAGGAGGAATAGAGACTGATATGATATGGCAGTACTCAGAAGTTTGTGTTGCAGATTCCAAAAATTGTGGCATGCATTCCATGTTATGGCAATGTTCTACCCTAGAGGCACGAAAAAGCAGACAAAATAGAGCCAGTGTGTCAATAGTGTAACACTGTGTCTCCAAACAATGGCCATTCATAAGGCTTGTGTATGAGCATGTAAGTACATACTGTAATAAAACAACCTACAAACTACATGAAATGTCTGAGGAGCAAATCAACTGGTAAAATGTAGGATTCTTACCTTGTTGTCGGAGCAATATTAGCCACCTGCTGGTGTGACTGTGCATAAGGCATCTGAGATTCCTTGGAAACACCTTGGCTGTCAACTGGTATGTCAGGAGATGTCTGACTTATTTTAATGTTGGCTTCTGGGTAAGAGTCCATATCTAAATAAGAACGTTCCGGCATCTCCTGTCCAAGCTCCACACGTTCCACCAATAAGTCCCCATAGTGAGAATGGTGGAGGTGGCCATGGTGTCCATGATCCTTCTTCTGAGTTGAACCTTTGTCCCTCCATGGAATCCAACATAACTTCCAAGAGACAAAGAGCAAGACTCCAAGGAGAACTATTCCACAGAAGGTGACAATCACCGATAAGAGGCTGACAGAGACATCTGGAAGAAAAGGTTAACGGGAGTTATTAGGAATATGAACAATGGACTCAATCACAATTATGCTGGTCAAGGTTACAATGACTTATTTCGACAAAGCCAACCATGTGGCCCATTCACAATACTTAATCAAGTGACAGATGTATTGACCTCCTACTACTGAATGCTAACATAACACATAAATCTGACCACAAAGTACAATGAAAGAGCCAAATACCATGTGCTGTATATACCGTGGTGCTTCACTATGGGGGCAGAACCATAAAAGTGCAGAATTTCTGGATTCACCTGAGCCTCATAACTGAATGGAGTAGTGGTGTGCATATGTGACCACAGCTTCCATAGACAGTATGTGGAGTTGTGCTCATGCATGTGCACTACTACTCCATTCACATAGGGGTAATGAGACCCCATTTTTAGAATCAGTGGGGGTTATATCAATCAGAGCACATCTGTTATAGGTTTGTCACATATCCTTATCTAGTTTTCTCAGAAGCCCTCCATTCTGACACTGAAGACAACCCATACTCCTTATTACCATCTTGCATCTTTCTTCAAGATGGAATTCCTCCTCTGAAAGCAAAATTGCTATATAAATAAAACAATTCGCTCTACAAAAGTAAAATGAAAATGTAAATTCTTCTCATCCTAAGTCAATATTAACATTTATGAAGCTCATAGAACTCTATCATTACTTTTCATTTAAAAGTCATTCTTCAGACAAAGTGCTGAATCTCCTGGCAGGAAATTATTGTCTTTATGCAAATGGAATGTGAAATCCTGTCTTCTTACCAGGAGCTCATGACCTTCTCAGTATTAACCCAACAGAGAGCACAAAAAGAAACATATCTGATTGAAAACATAATAATTAACTCCACTTTACTGCAAGTACTGCACGTTTAAAATTTACCAAAGGTTCATTGAATCCCTGATGAAGTCTATATTAGCTGAAACACATTGTTTTTCTCCTTTTAATATACCTTATGATTGTTAACTGTGGTACTTTTAGCACACCATCTAAATAACTTTTTAATAAAACTTCGTTTTTATCATCAGTCATGATGACAACCTGTTAATTGATCTTGGAATATCCTTCTGACAACTGGAACTCCCCCAAGAATTTCTATCACACAATGGTTCATTGTAATGAGTTTAGGTTGGAGCATTCAGCCACAAAAGTCCATTTTTGATAGACCAAGTTATATAAAGGTGCAGTTGAGCCGAGCTAGTGTTCAGGTGACCAAACAATGGTATGGGCAGCTTGTAAGTACATTGAGCATTGAGAAAAGGGTCCTGAAGTTAAGGAACACCTGTCCTGAGTTACTAGTAGTGAGGAGAGTTTGTGGTTAGAGTTGGATCTGCGAACTATAGATAATGACCCTAATGAAGGAGGTTGAACTGGTAAGTTCAAGTCAACACGCCATGATTTAAGAGAGTGACATTTCAAACCCCTTAATGGCCTATTATGAATTACATTGTGATCTGTCCTGAGACTATGTTCCTTTGGCTGCTGGTAACTGCCAAGTTCTGTCCCTCAACTTTGATGTGTAACCACCAAGTTTTCTCTCTCAACTAAGATATGTAACCGCCAAGTTCTGTCCATCAACTGTCCATCAACTATGATTGATATGTAACCACCAAGTTTTGTCTCTTAACTATGATTTGTAATCACCAAATTTTTGTCTCTTAACTTTTAAATGTAACTGCAAAGTCCTGTCCTTCAACTAGGATGTGTAACCACCAAGTTCTGTCCCTCAACTTTGATGTGTAGTCACCAAGTTCAGTCTCTTAACTCTGATGTGCAACCGCCAAGTTATGTCCTTCAACTGTGATGTGCAACTGCCAATTTCATTCCCTCAACTCTGATCTGCAACCGCCAAGTTCAGTCCTTAAACTCTGATGTGTAACCACTAAATTTGAATCCAAAATTTTTTGGATTCAATTTCCATGAATCCAACAAAATGCTAGCAAGCCATCCACTATTTTGCTATCTTCTTTTGAGCGGTGGGAAGAAGTTAAAATAATAAAATTATATTTACCTGTCTTTATACTTGTCTTCAGTTCCTTTAG
Source organism: Oophaga pumilio (assembly GCA_009801035.1). Taxonomy (NCBI): domain Eukaryota; kingdom Metazoa; phylum Chordata; class Amphibia; order Anura; family Dendrobatidae; genus Oophaga; species Oophaga pumilio. The sequence goes on along the minus strand of VIAB01002780.1, from coordinate 44,347 downwards.
TGCTCCCGGTTATTGGCCTCAAATGATTATGTGGGGGGACGACACACGTCATTGATGTAGTCAATCACTGACCTCAAAGCCAAAATAAAATGTTGGAAGAACCAACGACCAAAGTACTGTGAAGCTGTAGCAGAGGCAATGAAAGAACAGTAAAGGGCCCCGGTGAGTATAATGCAATGTATTTAAATCCCTAAGCTTTAGGGTCTGGAACTATTCAATAAATGCTTGTTTCATGACAAGATCACACTTTCAATTCAGACTGATATTATTTGGACAAAATCGAATCTGCAAGCCAAATTGAGCAAATTTCTGAAAATGTGCTCATCTCAATAACGCCTTTAAGCACACTGTCGACCTTTAATTTAAAGGGGTATATGTACATTTTGTGTACCTGGTGGTCTGGTGACATCCCACATAGGACATAATTGCTAAAGAATTGAGAATCTCATCTAATTGTTTCCTATTGAGTGATTGCTTTGTGAGGAAGTAGCTTCCATATCAATGTAGAACCACCAATTATGGTTAAGCAATCAATGTAAGGATTTCTGTGAGTGATAACCTATTGATTAAGAACAGACTGTACACAGAAGGGGCGGCATGGGTAACAATGCATTGGAAGCATAGCCCAGGGGATGCTCACGAGTGTCCATCTGCAACAAAAAGAATCATCACCCTAATATGCACAAGGAACACAACTCTGTGCTAGATGATTATTTCTGCTTCTCTAGAGAATTTACAAGTGGTAGTTAAAAGCAATTATCCAAAGTAATATGTCTCAGAACCAAAAACTGTGCAGCTTCTAAAAGCTCTTCCTATGATCTCCTGTCTAATTGTAATATTGAATCACTGATTGGTTTCCATTGTAATTATAGAAAAGAGTAAGCCTATTCACATATCCGTGTGTCAGAGTCCGAGGGTTTGGCTCACTTGGTGAGGTGGATCTTCAAATTCAAATGTCCTAGTGGGCACACAGGCCACGGGCGTCGGTGTAGTAGGCAGGTAAAGCACGTAGGAAACAGATAGCAGAAGTAATGAAGATTATAGACAGACAGGAGACCGGGAAGATGTAGCAGAGGTTCTGGACACTGCAGATAGGTAACAGAGGTCCTTGAAAATGCAGACAGGTAGCAGATGTCCAGAGAATGCAGACAATAAGTCAAGGTCCTGGAGACCACAGACAGTTAGTAAAGGTCCTGGATACCGCAGACAGGTAGAAGATGTCCTGGAGATGACAGACAGATAGAAGAGGTTCTGAAAGCTGCAGGCAGGTAGCAGAAGTCTGGATACCACAGACAGGTAGCAGACATCCTGGAGACCACAGATAGGTAGAAGAGGTTCTGGAGGCTGCAGGGAGGTAGCAGAAGTCTGGAGCCCGCAGAGAAGTAGCAGATGTTCTGGAAGCTACAGACAGGTAGCAAAAGTCTGGAGACCACAGACAGGTAGTAGAGGTCCTGGAGCCCACAGACAAGAAGCAGAGATCCTGGAGACTGCAGACAGGTAGCATGGATTCTGGAGGCTACAAGCACACAGTGATCCAAAATCTTAATACCAAGACAAGTGTGTTTCTTGGTAAGCCTTATATAGGCCTTGGTAGGCTGTTGTGAACACGTTGGAGGCAACTTCAGAGCTGGGGCTCCCTCCGGTGGTTGCTGAGGGTAATGAACCAATTGCTGAATGGCTTTCAGCTGGGTCCGAATGGTCTGATATAAGTGACCTGAACTCCCATCAGCCTTGCCAGTAATCAATTGTTCTTCCAGGTCTTGGTTGGATCTCAGCTTGCATTCCTGCTATCATTCAGATAAGTGACTTGTTGTTTTTTTTTCCTCTGGTTGGATTTTCCTTGTTTGCTTGCTGCCTTGCAGTGGACTTCAGCCAGGTCCCCTTTTGGGGTCAGGTGCTGCATTTGTGCTCATTTGGTGTTTGCACTTTTGCTCTGTTCCTGTGTCACTTATTATTTACTGAATAGCTGTGTTTTACACCAGAGATCTGATTTAGGTGGTAGAGATCGTGTAATCTCAGTTTTTTTGATAATCAGAAGTGTTGGTATTTTTGTCAGGGTTTTTCTTGGGTTGCAGTCAGAATTCTTTCCTATACTTTTCTATCTAGACAGTATTGGGCCCCAGCGTTTGCTCATTCTATTTTCTGTCTGTGTTTATATTTTCTTCTTGTCTAACCGCCATTACATGTTTTGGGGCTTCCTATATCTTTGGGGGTTCTGCTACGGGCCAGTTAGCTTTCATCTTTCTGTCTTTAGGGGTAGCTATCTCTCCGGCTGTGACGAGGTGTCTAGGATCATCGTAGGTACGCTCCACGGCTACTTCTAGTGTTGTGGTTAGTTTAGGGTCCTGCAACCCAGTAGTTTCCAGCCTCTCTGGTGTATTGCTACTTTGGCTATTTTTGCTATTTCTCCTCAGCTACCAAAACATAACAGTAGGCCTTATATAGGCCCAAGCAGATGATCACATGGGAGCACGCAGGGCCATTTGCAAAGGCAGATGTTGAGAAAAACAAAGTTTAGCAAACCAGGGTGAGGGGAGAAGAGCCCGGACGCGGGACAAGTGTGTAACACCAAGTATGAACTGTGATACAAAAACTCCACAGCCAAATAGATGCAGGTTGGGAGACCCACGACTGGACTGTGTGAATGCAGCATAACATGTTGAAATTGCTAGCCTCAGATTGACATTTGAAAGCCGCAGAAATCTTGCAACCTGACAAATATGTTTTCCTACCATGTTTGGTTCAACCCTACCATGATTGGCCCTCTTTGACAGCCAGGAATCTCTAGGGAATCCACTCTTAAAAATGGAGCTAAATAATGAAAGAATAAATCAAAAACAAATATTTTCTCATCGCCGCAGTTGGCACCTTTACAGCTGCACATGGAGATTTTACTACCTGCAGATTTTGCACCATTACACAATTCATCTATGAGTTATAGTTTGATTGTCGATTCTTTACTGTCTGCGGTCTCCTGTGGGGAAGATATCTGTTTTAGTGCATTACTCCACTGCTTCAGTGAACTGGAGAATACTAAGTACTAAGCTGAAAAGGATAATGGAAGCACACTATTAGGGATTCTAATGGTACGTAGGTATTCTGGGAACTGAATCACTCAGGTTCTCAGTTGGACTGATAACATGACAAACGTTTATCTGGGTATATACTGTATGCTAAATCTTAGGGGTTGTCTCATCTTATTAAATGGGCAAAATTTCAATCAAGCAACATTGCAATGTTCCCTTTATTTTCAGGAATGAAGGGATTTTTAGTTCTATTGCGTATAGTTCGTTGTCAGAGTTACACGCCACCTCTGAAAGAGATTTCCTAGGTTAAGAGTGTGCACATGCATGCTCTTTGCTATACAACTTGTAAGCACAGCTAGATTACTGGCTTCCAGCCAACTATAGTAACCCTGATCATGTAGAGGCAAAGCAAGTTTTGCTAGTAGTATTTAAGAGTGCATATTTTGGGCCAGGGGCTCAGCCATGCAGTCATCTCAAACTGTCAATCATCAGAAGCATACTAGCCCCCCGGAAAACAGGAAGCCTGTAGGCTGGGGAGCAGTGTGCTCCTGAAGACAACATGAGACAAGACACTGCATTTTGCCAGGACTTTCTGTGGGTAGACCACCACCAATTGCACTAGGAAACATCATGCCATTTTGACTTGTTGGTTTTCCATGTATTTCTCCAGAGGCTTCAAGGTGAACCCGTTATTGTCAATTATCACAAAAAAGAATGAAGCTATACTACCATAAAAAAATGCAATATTTTATTATGAAACGTTAAAAGTACAAAAATAAGATAAAAATGGAGGCAGACAAATGCATCAAAACAGTCACTGGAGGAAGGGATAATTCAGTGTTCCATTATTAATATCAAGTATATGATTCTGTAATTAATCGGTGTATAAAATAAACAAGTGAAGAAAATATATATACATCTCACTTAAGATAAAGTGCAGACAGAGCCGAAATCAAGCAGCTTCTATATGTACAATTATTACCTTAAGACAAATAAGTACTGGAATGTCAGTAAAAAAAATCACTTGTAAATTAAATATATGAATCCAATAAAGTGCATTAAGTGCAAAAAAAGGGAGCCAAAATGAAAACTGGCTTTCATATGCATGCAAGAAATTTAACACACAACAGTGTTTTTAACAAACAGGATCAATGTAAATGCTGCTAAAGAGAAGATGTATACATATGCAGCAGCTCTTTCACAAGCAATAATGGTGTCCCCCTATATACAATAAATGAATGCAGCTGAGGAAATGCAAGAAAAATGCAAAGAGGGATGAAAAATAGTGATGGCTAAAAATTAGCTCATATTTACCTCCAGTGAACTGTGGCACCCCGACGCGCGTTTCACGTTTAAGCTTCTTCTAAGGGAGCGTGCGACAAGTGATTTTTTACTGACATTCCAGTATTTATTTGTCTTAATACTTGTACATATAGAAGCTGCTTGATTTCGGTTCTATTTTGCACTGTCTGCACTTTATCTTAAGTGAGATAAACTGTATATATATATATATTTTCTTCACTTGTTTATTTTATACACCAATTAATTACAGAATTATATGCTTGATATTAATAATGGAACAATGAATTATCCCTTCCTCCAGTGACTGTTTTGTTGCATTTGTCTGCCTCCATTTTTATCTTATTTTTGCACTTTTAACATTTCATAATTAAAATATTGCATTTTTATGGTAGTATAGCTTCATTCTTTTTTGTGATGGTTTATATTTGGAAGTTGCCACTGAGCTAGCCAGTTATTTGTTTATTTTTTTGAAGGTTGTTCGTTATTGTCAATTGATGACTTTGGAACCCCTAAAAAAATGCTGAGCCAACAAAAACTAGTGATGAGCGAGCGTGCTATGTTAGCACAGGAGCATGCTCTGATAACGCGCTAACAGAGAGTCTTCAGCATGTTCGAAAAATATGTTCGAGTCCCCGTGGCTGCTCGACAGCCACAACACATGCAGGAATTGCGTTTGTTAGAAAATCCCTGCATATGTTACGGCTTTCGAACAGCTGCAAGACAAGCAGCCGCTGTTAGGGTTGGCGGATTGCACTAAAATAATAAATAATAAAGTGCAATCTCAACCCAGGGTCGACCATGCAGAGATGAATAACTGCTGCTAGTGGACAATGACGGAACAAGGCGGCGAGCGTTCACCTTAATCAGACTGCGTTAACGCCACACAGCAGGAATGGAATGCAGAATACTCAGCTCTGTTAGCTTCACAGATAGGTAATGAACATGGGTTGAACTCGCTCTGTAATTGAACAGTGCTAAGAGCACACTTAAACGAAACAGATGCTGAGACAAGAGAAAAAACTAAAAAAGATGCAAGGGGAAAACACTGTAGAACTCACAGGGGAGCAAAGGCTCTTATGGTTGGATCTTGCCCTAAGACTGACCTGTGCTAATCACACACGTGGCTGAAACAGGTGCTAAACCAAGCGGGGCCAAAAACCCTGCCTAAGAAGGTAGCTAACATATAAACGTGCAGAGAGAGGAATAGAGTACTTCCTCACACACCAACCATAAATGATACTAGCGCGCCCATGGGCATCGCTGGGAGCCTTTTATACCAAAAGCTCCACCCAAACACTCACACTGACATTGCCCGCGGGTCAATCCGGAAATGCCATGTCACCAGAACAGCTGATGTCCGAACACCAATGAGAAGAAGCCACATCACCGACATACTAAGTAAGGCGATTTCTGGACTTAGGCTTCAGAGAGCAAGGCGGTGCGTTTATCATAGTCTTGGCTGGAGAGCCAGCAGTAACCAAAGGTGCACTGCGAGCCTGAGCAAGGCGCTGGGACCAAGGTCTGTGTTGAGCAATGGCTGGACATGAATGGGAGACCATGGCACCAGGCAATGCCTGGGATCTAACACGTGCAGCGGGAAAATCCCAGCACCTAACATTACCCCTTCCTGCTAACACCCCCTCCCGGCGAGGTTTGCTATGCTCGGAAGCTGGGGGACATGGCCGTGCTTTTGCTCGTTGGCCGAAGCTCTCCTTTGCTCCAAGCGTTTAGTGGTCATTTTAATACTAGAGAGACCAGTTGTTTTGCAGATATGTTCCTCAGAATGACCCTCCGAGAGAGGATTAGCTGGCATATAGATCTTGCCTGAGGGCACCTGGGCCTTAAGACACAGACTCTCACAAAAACTGCCCCATTTTTGTATGCTCCCAGTTGCCCAATTAATCTGGGGAGAATGGAGGCGCAGCCAAGGCAACCCCAAAATTACCTCATTCATACCCTCAGGGATGATAAGAAAAGAGACTATCTCCTGATGTTTTGGAGACACGGTGAGAGTAAGAGGTATAGTTTGATGGGAAATCAGAGTTGTTAAAACGGACCTAATAGCCACCCGAATGGACTTTGCCGTTGGGCGAAGGTAGCAGACATGAAATTGCCCTCTGCCCTGGAGTCCAGGCAGGCCTCAGCATTGATAGTAGTTGACCCAAACATCAAAGAAACCCCTAAGGCCAATCTGGAGGACACATCAACTGGAACCAGTGAGCCTCTGCCTAAAGCCACCGGACGCTGTGACTCCCTCTGACGCTTAGGACATTAGCATAATAACCAGCCTGCCTGCAGGCAAAACAGGTCAGTTGAGGAAGTTCTGAGAGGGTGTTAGATTCCGCCCAGATTTCCATGTGCTCTACAGGGTCATCAACTAGAGTTGGAGGAATCATGGGATTAGAGAAATTCGGAGCCAACCGAATCCCAGACGTACTCTGAGCTCGCTCCAATCCTCAACATGCTGGAGATCTATGCGAATAGACACGGATATTAATTCCTCCAGAGTGGTGGGAATCTCTCTAGTAGCCAAAGCATCCCTGACATGATCTGCTAAACTCCTCCAAAAAATAGATATCAAAACCTTAGCAGGTCACTCCAACTCGGAAGCCAGAGTACGAAGTTGGATGGCGAATTGACTGGTCATGGACAAACCCTGAGTTAATGCCAGGAGTTGGAGTGTGGTATCATGGGTTACTTGTGGCCTCAAAAAGACCTCTTTCAGGGCACCCAAAAAACAGGAGGCATTAAGGATCAGTTGGTCTTCTCGTTCCCATAACAGCGTAGCCCACTCCAACGCTCTACCTGTCAAAACGGAAATTACAAATCCCCCCTTGGTTCGCTCAGTTGGGAATCATGCAGCCAGTAACTCCTGATGAATAGAGCACTGATTTATGAAACCCCTGCAGGCCATGCTGTCCCCAGAAAATTTGTCGGGCAGCGAAAAACGAGGTACAGATGGAAGAGACACCGCAGCAGAAACCATAGTAGCGGCTTCGCTGGCAGCTTGTGCTGCCACTGCATTAATATCCACAGCTGTAGACGTCCGCTCGAGAGTGGACAACCTGCTTTGTAGCTGCTGGATATACCGCTTGAGTTGCTGATCGTCCGCCATTGCTAACCAGACCCTGGCGCTAGTATACTGTCCACAGTGCAGAGATGAAAAACTGCTGCTAGTGAACAATGACGGAACAAGGCGGCAAGCGTTCACCTTAATCAGACTGCGTTAACGCCACGCAGCATGAACAGAATGCAGAATAATCAGCTCTGTTAGCTTCATAGAGAGGTAATGAACACGGGTTGAGTTCGCCCTGTAATTGAACTGTGTTAAGGGCACACTAGAATGAAACAGATGCTGAGACAAGAGAAAAAACTCAAAAAGACGGAAGGAGAAAACCCTGTAGAACTCACAGTGGATCAAAGGCTCTTATGGTTGCATCTTGCCTTTATCATAGACTTGGCTGGAGAGCTGGCAGTAAGCAAAGGTAAACTGTGAGCCTGAGCAAGAAGATGGGACCGAGGTCTGTGCTGAGCAACAGATGCAGTGGCCGGTCATAAATGGGAGACCACAGCACCAGGCAATAACTGGGATCTAACCTGTGCAGCAGGAATATCCTGGCGCTTAACAGCCGCTCCCTTAGATTCTTTCTCCACTGCAGATCTGTGTACAATTCCCTCGTTACTGCTGTTTCTTAGGCTGGGTTCACATTGAGCCAAGGCAGTCCATTAAAGCTGCCATTGACCCCCATTGTCGGACGCATGCCGTAAAGCGGCATGCGTTCACGACGTGCCGTCATTCAGTGACGGAGCCTCGGACACGGGCTGCAGTGTTTGGGCTCCGTCACCGTTAGAACAGATGAATCATCTGCTGATTCCTCTGCGCTAGCGGGTATAGCATAACGCGGTGTAATGCAGTCTGTTAACGCTGCCATTGACCCCCATTGTCGGGCGCATCGTGACGCATGACGTAAAGCGGCATGCGTTCACGACGTGCCGTCATTCAGTGACGGGGCCTCGAACGAGGGCTGCAGCGTCAGGGCTCCATCACCGCTAACGCAGATGAATCATCTGCTGATTCCTCTGCGCTAGCGGGTATAGCATAACGTGATCGCGTTATGCTATACCGTTACCAGCCCGTCAACGCTATGTGTTGAACGGGCTGGTTTAATGCAATGTGAACCTAGCCTTAAACTGAGAGAAGGGAGGATAAGTGACACCAGAAGCAGTAGCTTTTTTTCCACTCACTCATCTAGATAAAGGTCTATCAGACACTCTGCTGCAGCAAATTGTTAGAAAATTTTTGTGAAAACCATTTAGAAAGTTACTTAACTTTGCACCAAAACAACAAATAAAGCATAAATATAAAAAGGTGTACATAGCCTTGATGTTTAAAGCCAAGACGTTGGGATGGGAAAGTATCAAGTGATCTCTGATGTCGATTTTTTAGGTTCTTCCACCATGTATGAGAACGTCATTGATAGCTCATAAACCCTTTCGGCATCCTGCACTTACGACTGACCTATCCATCACCCTTCTATCTTAACCACCATTCTCCGGGCCTCCAACATGGATATACTTCCATAGAAAGCGTCAGCTGATGATAACAATGTACAGAATTATCCACGTCTGGTGTTTTCAGACATTTGGAGAACACATTTCACTACTCCGGGGATTTCTCTCATTCAAATGACACAAAATTACAAGCCATTAATATGACAACACGTGATTGACCACGAGGGGCCATTAACGATGATCATCAGCACTGCCTTTTTAGCTAGTGATGGATATTCTCTTAATAATTCTACAAGGAGAGGATTCATTCATATTGGTAGAACTTGTAATCTAATTTAGTTAATATTAAAAGGGAGTTGACCAGCTAAAAGCTAAAAAAAATTAGTTAAATGAGTTAAAGGGGTTGACCAGTGAAGATAAGGTATCACTTACTTGCAAAACTGGTGATAACTTATTTATCAACTGCTGAGTTCCACAATGATCAACGGAATATAGAACTTTTATCCCTGTGATAATGGAATGACAGAGCACATGCTTGATCACCGCTCCATCTATTCTCTATGGGACTGCTGGAAAAAGCAGAGCGCACTGCTAGGTAGCCCCATAGGGGATGAATGGACCGGTGGTTTGGGCACTTTTACCCCCTCTTTGAATAGAATGGAAGAGCGTATGCTCAACCATGGATACCCAGCGTTGCACTCAGATCCAGAGAGAGTGAATGAGCGTGCATGAGCGTGTGCACTGCTGCTCCATTCTATTAGGGATAACAGTGCCCAAACTTCAGTTCCATTCATTCCCTATGGGGCTAAATAGCAGTGCACTCTGTTTTTTTCCGACATGGTTGCTTTCGAGCATGCGACCTGACGCTCCATTTATAAACGTAAAAGAGCCCCACTCTATCGATCATTGCAGGTTCCAGCGGTCATATCCTCGTCAAACATCTGGATAAGTGACAGCTTGTGTTACCCCTTGAATTTAGTACGTTATGAACCACTTTACATCTAGTACCTCGATATTTTATCAGAAGCTCCAGTCTTGGCTTCTGGCAGGGTCTTTTCCGGTTACTGTCAGACACAAGAAAATATTTCTACATGATCATTGCTGTGTGTGAAGGGGGCTGGCTGACTGCTCATTTGAATAGCTGAGCCAGCCTCCTTCTATGTTAAAGTCAACATATAGCTAGGGGGTAGAACTTTTTACAGGATTTCTGCAATTACCCAGTTTGTAGCAGCCTTGTTCTCAAATTTCTTTGTGAGTGACGGCCCTGCTTAAATCACCATTGCTTCTCCTGTACAGCCAGCAGCACTAATTTATTAACTCCCGCCCTGGGTTTTATAATTTGCCCCCTCCCATATTGCTCTGGACCAAGCAATAAGGTCCATTTGGTTCCCAATCTGTGCAAAGGTCTTCCACTTTTCTAGATTTCTTGTTATTGACCTAGTTTTCTCACCTTGTTCACCGCCTGCCCTGACCTCCTGCATAGCTAATAATAATAATAATAATAATTTTATTTCTATAGCGCCAACATATTCCACAGCACTTTACATTATAGAGGGGACTTGTACAGAAAATAGACATTACAGCATAACAATAAACACAGATCAAAGTAGATACCAAGAGGAATGAGGGTCCTGCTCGCAAGCTTTCAATCTATGAGGAAAAAGGGGAGATATGAAAGGTAGATGGTAACAATTGCTTTCATTGTTGGGACCAGCCATAGTGTAAGAATCGGGTGTACATGTAATTCTGCATGAACCAGTTAACAGCCAAAGTATGTAACAGTACAGACACAGAGGGCTATTAAATGCATAAAGCGGGTGAGAACATAATACGAGGTACCTGATTATGTTAGAAAAATTTTTTTGAATGGGCCAACAGGGATAGTTATGTTAATGCGTTGAGGCGGTATGCCAGTCTGAACAAGTGCGTTTTTTAGGGCACGCTTAAAACTGTGGGGATTGGGGATTAATCGTATTAACCTGAGTAGTGCATTCCAAAGAATTGGCGCAGCACGTGAAAAGTCTTGGAGACGGGAGTGGGAGGTTCTGATTATTGAGGATGCTAACCTCAGGTCATTAGCAGAACGGAGGGCACGGGTAGGGTGGTAGGCTGAGACAAGGGAGGAGATGTAGGGTGGTGCTGAGCCATGGAGTGCTTTGTGAGTGAGGGTAGTAAGTTTGTACTGGATTCTGTAGTGGATGGGTAACCAGTGTAATAATTGGCACAAGGTAGAGGCATCAGTGTAACGGTTGGTGAGGAATATGATCCTGGCTGCAGCATTCAAGACAGATTGGAGAGGGGAGAGTTTGGTAAGAGGGAGATCGATTAGTAGAGAGTTACAATAGTCCAGACTACTGTTTTACATAATCCGCCTACCCTGAACCAGACCTATGTGACTCTGCTTTCTGGGTACAGCTTTGCTATAGTGCACTTGATTCCCTTACAAATGCTTAAGGAGACTATTTGGGGCAGTAGCTGCCAGGAGATTTCCTGCAGCAAAGTCAACATTTTTGTATGGAAACTAAATGTTAAAAAAAAAGGGCACATCTTAGACACATTTAACAATTTTCAGCTAATCGATATAGTGGAGGTACATAAATGTGGGCAAGAACTTTGGCCCTGCTTGACTGTCATTGCTTCTATTCTGGAGCCAGTAGCACAAATTTATCAATACCCCTACCATATTGCTCTGGACCTGAGCAATAAGGTCCATTTGGTTTCCTAATTTGTGCAAAAGTATTCCACTTTCCTATATCTTCTATTATTCACCTATTTTTTTCCCCTTGTCCACCGCCTGCCCAAACCTCTTGCATATCTACTGTTTTACAAAATCCGCCTACCTTGACCCCAGGCTCTTTGACTCTGTTTTTCTGGGTGCAGCTTTGCTATAGTACACTAGATTACCTTACAAATGCTATTTGGGGTAGTAGCAGCCTGGAGATTACCATTAGTAAAGTTAACATCTTTGCATGTGGGTTAGAGAGTAAGAAACGGGCACCCCTTAGAAGCAATTCCCAACTTTTATCTGATTAACATACTGGATTGACATCATCTTGGGTAAGCCATGTATCATATAAGTGACTATCCCATATAAAAAGAAACGGAAGGATTAGTTCTTCTGATGCTTAGCTCCCCGGTGGCGTTTGCTTATTTGTATCTTGCATTATTAGAGGGAGCTTTATGTAATTGCAATATATTTACATAATATCTTCTCAGCGGGAGATTAATGCTCCCAGCAGGACGGTGCAACTGTAAATTCATTATCTCTATTATTACTATTTCACTATAAATGTCATTATGAAAGGACTTCATTGTGTGTGCAACTGGGAGATTCTGAAAAAAACAAGGCAGGAGGTGTCTTTTTCATCTCATATTTGCAGAGATAACTCCATAGAGGGCTCAATGTTTTGATCTAAGGAGAATAATCCCCCCCCAAAAAAACATTCGAAATTCTCGATTACTAGTTTTTCCCTTATTCCAAAGAATACAGCAGAAACTCTTCATTACTAGGACCTTCTCAAGAGGATTAAGGAAAACACAAAAAAAACATTGTGCCTTTCTAAACCACCCTCGATCCAGCCTTGAGTTTCCGCCACTGTTCTTGGTGTCTGCAGAGCTGATGTCACGACAATAATGCTGCAGCCAATCAGTTTTCAGTGATTGGCTGCAGCATTTTTTTTATTTAATTTTACCAGAGGCAGGATGAACATAAACAACACTTATGTTTTTTTAAGAAATATTTCATTTTAGTAAAATAATTTAATAACATTATTCTAGGCATTGCAATTTATTACAACTAATTTCCACTGCTGATATTGCAGGCACAAGTTCCTGTTTTTTGCACATACTTTTACACACCACAAAAAAAATAATTTGTTTTTCATAAATCAACAGTAAACATGAAAATATGTAACTTTGTAATATATCTTATCAGAGAAATCTGATTCCTTCTCATCCTGGACTGATATTTCACTCTATATACTGTATTCAGTGGTAACATCTGTTTTCAGTGAATACAGTTTTTTTTCTCAGTTGCTGCTTAAAAAAAGTTTAAACTGTAACTGTCATTTCAAGAGAACTTGCATTAGAATGTTTGCATGTTCCACTCGCTCTCCATAGAATGTTATAAACACCAACTGTCACCTCTTATGTCAGTGCTGAGGAAATCTGTATTTAGTGAATACAGATTTTACCACTGAATGCAGAGTTTCTAGAGTAAAAGATCAGTCCTGTAGGAGAAAGGAGCAGATTTCACTGATTAGACATACAGTACAGCTCTG
>VIAB01002780.1:10004-21010 GCA_009801035.1 Oophaga pumilio | reverse complement strand
GTGCCATGCCTTCAAGGCAATGACCAAACCTCCATATAAAGACAAAAAAACGAAGGCAGCACACCAGTTCAAGATGAAAAAATGTGGTTATTTAATTGCCCAAAATGGTGACGTTTCGGCTCAGGATTGTGAGCTTGTCTGTACATAGATAGATAGATAGATAGATAGATAGATAGATAGATAGATAGATAGAGCCTGAATGTTGACTCTTGATGTTTGTTAAATTGTTGAATGGCTGCTGTTTAACTAGTATATCAGTTCCTACAATTTATTGTGCTGCTATCCTTGGAGGACAGGGATGCAGGGTCATCAAATAATCGATGTTTGCTAGTATGTTGCTTACCCAATGTATCAGTCAATGCAGTAGACCTACAAACATTGAAGGTCAAACTATGCAGATTGAATGAATACTTGAACAATAACAGTTGACATAATCCCATCTTTCCCCTGACCAGTGGATGATGGCCTGAAGGACAAATGTGGGTATAAAAAGGGACCTCTATTCTTCTGCAGAGAGACTTTACAGAACAGCAGCCAGGAACCATGGCTCCAACCATGTGAATACAGATTTGATCCACTGCCCATCACTGAGCCCATTCAGATGTTTGGAGCACCCAGGTTAGGACAATCAGGTCACCTGACTATATACCTCATCTGACTGTCAGCTTCCTAAGCTTGTTGATACCTCATCTCTGTGGGTGCCCTTCAAAACTGGGGTACCACTGGTGGGGGTAGTTGGCCCTGGAAGTCACAGCTGCTCTAATTCCAGCGAGCCAGCAGAATGTTTAGACTTTGTTCGGCACCATCCTGTGTACTTGCTGGCATTGTACTATATGTTATTGTGTGTTGGTGGTTCAATATTGTCACACTGTTTTGCCCTCACCCTATGTTGTCTGAGTAGTATTCTGCCTATGGGAAAGGAGAGTGGGCATTCAGTGGGAAGAGCCCTGGTCCATGCGATCTTTCTAAAAACAGACCGGACGACAGCACCCACTCTCAATTTTTCAATTTTAATAGGGAATGCAGCTCTGGAGTCTAAACTTCTGCTCAAAAAGTTTGATACATGGACATTTTATTATTAGATATCATTTTAAAGCATTGCTTCACAACAGACATGGCCTTCATACGAGCCATCATTCAGCTATTTTTGGTACCCACAGCAGATAGTATAGTCCATATATGATCCCTATTAAACCTGCTTCTTTCCATTTTCCCATGTAAATGACGCCAGACTAGAATGACGTGTATGATACACTGTATATCGCAATGTCTCCTCTCTTCCCTTCTCAGATACTGGACTGAAATCCTAATCGTATTATCTCTTTTAATTCCATGTGTTCCTATTTTGGAGCCAATGATTCAAGAAATTATTGATCTTTTTTCTTAAAATCAATATGATATTTCTATTAATGGCCACCTGGCGTCAGCTTGTTTATAAACCGCTCAGCTATTTTTATAATGTAACTTTAATCTTGCCCATCTTCATATTAAATGCAGCAGAAAAACATCATATTTAGTCTAAGCTGAAGGAATGAAACAATGTATAAAAATATGCATCACATATATGCCTTGCGTGGCCCTCGGAGTATCTCGACACTTTTGAACACACAATAATAATAATGTTTGTATTCATTCTCTCTGTATCCTAAAGCAAACTTTTCAAATATTAACACATGAAATAACGTCTAAGCCGAAGATAAAGTGCTGGGACTCAGGAACCTTGCATAATATTTCATCCTATGTGTACAGTTGATTTAATTAGAAATAAAGCAAAAATACATATAAAAAAGAAGCACGATGAGGCTTCCTCCCAGCTATTAAACTAAAGGCATAAGTAGTACTATATAACAAGAAACATTACTACAAGGTCCTAAATGTGGGGCGTCAAGACCTCCACTGACAATATACAGATATCACCTTCTGCAATGTCCCCTTATTTCTTCATTTTATTACTTGTGCATGCACCATACAGCCCTTTTTTCCCTCTCACACATTCTGCACTTCAGTGCGCATGCTCCCCATAGCCCTCTTCCCTCTGATGCTCCCCACATTCTCTGCACACTAGTGCGCATGCGCCAGACTGATATCTCCCGTCTACTTCCTGGAGGCGCTACACACGCGACCGGTAGTGCGTTCCACTGCGTGTCACATAGCGCCGGACCGGAAGTCACCTTTTGCTCTGGGAGTTTCTCTCTGACGTCATGCGCCATAGTAATGTCGCGGACACATCCGGTCGCATTATGCGCTACTAATCGTTCGGCACCTACAATTACAACTAATAAAGCCACCCCTACACCTAGTTTCCATCTCGCCCCAATGTGAAGAAGCTCAGTAGCGAAACGGCGCTCGTCGGGTGCAAGGTCGTTCACAGTACCTCTCCTTCAGCCGCACTGCACCGCAGCATTCAACAACATTCACATCCTTAAAGGAAATCTGTCACCCCATTTTAGCCATATGAGATAAAGATATCACTGCATAGTGCGTCCCATAACTAATCTATGGGTACCTATGGTATCTCCTGACACCACAGTTTTCATGTAAAAATACCTTTGTAAAATTTGTTTTCTAGTATGCAAATCAGTGCAGTCAGGTCCGATCGGCGGCGTTTTTTTTCTTCCCCCTCCCCGCTCCTTGGCTTCTCTTGCGCATGTTCGTCTGTCAATCCCCTCGCGCATGCACAGTGTGCTTTGTCCAACAGTGGGTAAAGCATAAAATCATTACAGCACTTGCGCAACGATTTTCCTTCACTTTCCATGCCCCGGAAATGACTGCTTGCTTTGGACGACTTCCGTGGCAAGGAAAGTGAAGGAAAATAGTTGTGCATGTGCTGTAATGATTTTATGCTTTGCCCACTGGTGGGCAAAGCACACTGCGCATGCGCGAGGGGATTTTGAAAAGTGCAAGCATGGCAAGCCGACGATAAAGAAAAAAAAACTGCGTAGGGCAAGAATGGAGGCGGTGGGGGAATGCAAAGAAACGCCGCCCATCGGACCGGACCGCAGGGATTTGCATACTAGAAAGCAAACTTTACAAAGGTATTTTTACATGAAAACTGGGGTGTCAGGAGATATCATAGGTACCCATAGATTAGTTATGGGACGCACTATGCAATGATATCTTTATCTCATATGGCTAAAATGGGGTGACAGATTCCCTTTAATAGGTAAAAAAAAGTCTATCACAATGTTTTCCCACAGAAACTGCCATTTTTTTTGTTGTTATTGCTGTTTAATGTGTCATTTGAGTATGTCGTATTAAGGGGGATTTTTCTGATATATTTGGTCACTTTCACTTTTTTGCACTTTGCTAGTATATACAGTGACTTTTTTCAGTTCCCCCTCTGCAGACTTTACTCTCTTGAGCACGTGTGGTCTGGTTTGCAGGTACAATTTATCCTCAATGATTTACTGTGACCGTCCTTGATATTCCTTTGGAGGTTATTTCCTTATTTCCCCCTGTCTTTTTAACCCTAATTTTTAAAGAATTTTTTGTATTCAGTAAAATTTATTTTTAAATTTACTTCATTTTTCAGAATTGAAAGTCCTCAGTGGTTCATACCTTTTAATGGCTAACTGAAAAGATGGTAACAAATTGCAAGCTTTCGAGAATACGCAGGTCTCTACATCAGGCAAAGACTACCGTAATACAAAATCTGAAGAATCAGATATTTATAAACACAGCACAGAAACAATGCAATAGATAAGACAAGTGACGTGAAGCAGAACTATCATTATGGGAGATGAAGATGAACATAAATATTGGAACAGTTCATAGATAAGGAGTGTGACAGTTTTATTGTCCTCTGATTGGGGTCTGGTATTGTTATGATGCCCCCAGAAGAGGTAGAGTGTTGATATATTTATATGGAATGAGACCTCTTGTTGAAGGTTTCTATGGACTAATATGTATGTGTTTGTATTAGTCTTTGCCTGATGAAGAGACCTGAGTAGTCTGGAAAGCTTGCAATTTGTTACCATCTTTTCAATTAGCCATTAAAAGGTATCAACCACTGAGGACTCTCAATTCTAAATATTTTTCTATCTACTGGCTAACACGGTACAAAGATATATATCTTCCCTTCCTTTTTCAGTCACTTTGTACTGCCACGGCAGATTATGTCTTTACAAGTAGCAGTTGCAAGCACGGGAGAGATGGAAATGTGATTTCTAATGCGGTGTTTGGTTTCCCTTCCTAAGATGGAGTTTGTTTGACCCTTTTTACCCTTTCTATGATCCTTAAATCATTCACCTCTTTATTTATAATCAATACAGATTTTTCAGAGAATCCAACACGTCTTCACCATATTGTAGAGAAGATGATGGGACCAACTAGTGCTGGTCCTCCGTTCTCCAAGGAGCCAGATATCATATCCGCATGAGCTGCCTTTAGCTGAATTATAAATACCCATTGAAAAATTATATAAAAAAGATCCCCAGTCAGAGGTCTCTCACCTAGTCAAATCAGATCTCCTGCTTTGCACTGATGAGGGGTAAACACCCTGAAACATGTGCCTGCAAATAGATCGCCTGGCTTGGCTTCTTATCCAAGTCATGTGGCAAGGCTCGTTAAAAGGTCAATATTGACTTTTAGGATTGCTACTTCCAATAGGTAGTGCAAGAGATCATGTCTTCCTTCTGAAGAGGCTATTTGCATATTTAAATTCCCAGAGGAGCATTGCATGGCCTATAAGTCTCCCTACACCGACTTGGCCCTCTCCACAAGGAGAAACGTTTCCCCTTAGTCCCTCAGTATGAGGCCTCTCACCTAACCAAAACAGAACTTCTTCTTTGCACTCAGGAGGGAATAACACCCCAAAAGATGTGTCTGCAGATGGAGATTTTGGTTTGGCTTCTTATCCTAAGTCATGCAGCAAGGCTTATTAAAGGGTTGACATTCACTTTTCCGATTGCTACATCTAATAGGTGCTGCCAGAAATGAAGTCCTCTTCCTTTTCAAGAGGGTATTTGAATAAAAATAGTATATTTTTGAATTTTCAATTACATTAAAATAGAGTTAAAATGATGAATAAAACCCTAGAGGTTTAGTAAGAGGTCCTAAGTGTTGGTCCACAAAGATCTACACAGACAATTAGCAGTTGCAAGCACGGAAGAGATGAAAATGTGATTCCTATTACGATGCTTGGCTTCCTCTCCTAGGACAGAAGGGTTGATGCTTCTTTGTCCCTTTTCATCCTTGATCTTTAAATCAATTGTCTCTTTATTTGCAATCAATACAGTTTTTCACGAGATTCCAGCACAGGTCCTAACCAAATTGTAGAGAAGGTAATGCTGATCCTCCTCTCTCCAAAGACCACAAATCATCCACATGAATGTACTGCCTTTAGGTGAATTGCAAATACCTATTGATCAAAAATATTTTTTTTAAATTCCCCCTTAGCACCAAAGTCAGAGGCCTCTCAGCCAAATCAGATTTAGTGCTTGGTACTGACTGATGAGGGGAAAATACTCTGAAACATGTATCTGCAAATGGAAATTTTGGTTTTGGCTTCTTACGCTAAGACATGTGGCAAGGCTTGTTAAAGGGTCGATATTGACTTTTAGGATTGCTACACCCAATAGCTGGCACCATAGATCAAATACTCTTTTTTTCAAAAGGCTATTTGCATAAAAAAGAATCATATTTTTTTATTTCCTGTAACATTAAAATACAGTTAAAATGATTACTTAAATCCTGTATCTCTAGTATTAGGTAACAAAGGTGGAGCTGTCAAGATCTCCAGAGACAATTATCAGTTGCAAGCACTGAAGAGGTAAAAATGTGATCCTTATAACGGTGTTCGGTTTCCCCTTGTAGAACAGAAGGGTTGGTGCTTGTTTGCCACTTTTCGCCATTTCTATAATCTTTCAATCAATTCCCCTTTAGTTTGCACTCAATAAAGATTATCTGGAGAGTCCAGCACAGGACCTCACCACATAGTAGAGGAGGGGATGGGACCAACTAGTAGATGGTAATCCTCTCTCCAACGAGTCAAACATCATCATAGGCTTCCTTTAAGTGAATTACAAATACCTATTGATACATTTTATTAAAACAAAACATATTTCAGCATTTCCAACTTCATTTAAAAAATTGAGTTAAATGATGAGTAAAATCCTGGAGGTCTAGTATTAGATCCTAAATATGGGGCTGTCAAGATCTCCATAGATTAGCAGTTGCAAACACAGAAGAGATCAAAATGTGATTCCTATTGTGGTGCTTGCTGGTTTCACCGCATAGGACACAAGGGTTGGTGATTGTTCCCACTCTACACCCTTCCCCTTTGATCCTTGCTTAAATCCCATCAATGTTTAAAATTAATACTGATCTTCTGGAAAGTCATGCCCAGAAGATCAGTAGGCCCAGAAGAAGCAGGTCCTCGTTACCATAAAATAGAGAAGGCGATGGGACCAACAAAAGCTGGTCCCCCTTTCTCCAAGGAGCCAAATATCATTTGCATGGGTTGTCTTCATTAAAATACAGGGTGGGCCATTGAATACACCTAAATTAATTGGGAATGGTTGGTGATATCAACTTCCTGTTTGTGGCACTTAGTATATGGAAGGGGGAAAACCTTTCAAGATGGGTGGTGACCATGGCGGCCATTTTGAAGATGGCCATTTTGGATACAACTTTATTTTTTTTCAAAGGGAAGAGGGTCATGTGACACATCAAACTTATTGAGCATTTCACAAGAAAAACAATGGTGTGCTTGATTGTAACGTAACTTTATTCTTTCATGAGTTATTTACAAGTTTATGACAACTTATAAAATGTGTTCAAAGTGCTGCCCATTGTGTTGGATTGTCAATGCAACCCTCTTCTCCCACTCTTGACACACTGATAGCAACACCAAGCCACCAATGTCTCCCGATCTGACCTCATTAGACCTTTATCTTTGGGGTCATATGAAGGCAATTGTCTATGTTGTGAAGATATGAGATGTGCAGCATCTGAAACAATGGATACTGGAAGCCTGTGCTAGCATTTCTTCTGTGGTGTTGCTATCAGTGTGTCAAGAGCGGGAGAAGAGGGTTGCATTGACAATCCAACACAATTCCACCAGGTCAAGAGTTCATGTGCCAAAAGAAATCAACCTGCGGCCGTTATGGGTCATGACACAGACTGATACCTTCAAATGGACATCATAATTTTGAGCGAACAAGACCAGGTGAAAGATCAGCGCAAAGGAGGAAGCACTTGGCCTTCCAGCCTTGGAGTGGACTATGTGATGTTGGAACCAATATCTTCGGAAGCTCACATTTTCTATAGGAGGCCATATCCCCTCGATATAAGCTCCAGTCCAAGAGTCTATAATATTTTGGTTCCAAGAGAAGATCAATGGCTTTATCTCATGGTAATGACTATGGCGGACTAGTGATATTCTGCTATACCTCTCATGGCTTATCTCTTTTTGACTATTATACTAATCCTTCTTTTTCCCCCTCCTCAAATATGCTGTTATTCATCCCCGCTATAAATCCCAAAACATATGATGACTCACCTCACTCATACTACGACCTCATCTAAAATGATGGCAGAGAGTATTAATTAAGCAGAACTAACTGATGCGAAATAAGTGTGAGAGAGCGCCCAAGGAAAATAAAATATTTATTAGAATACTCAGCGCTTTAAAATAAACTACTTTAATTAAAAAAAGGATGAAAGCCGAGCTCTACATGTATGTCATCACATTCACATTAACTAAGTATAAGTTTAATAAAACTGCAAGCGCATTAAAGCCATAGCACAGTATTATTATAAGCGTCACAGGGAATTACTGTAAAATATCATAATAATTGATTATGGGTAAAGTAACAAAAGCTTTTTATGAAAGTAAAAACAATAACACAGTATAGAAGTTCTTGGTTTCTTAATACAGAACCATACATTCAGCCCTTATGGATAATATTGGGTCTATGGTGGGAAAATAGAAGAAGCCTGTCCAATCCAAATACAAAATAAAGGTCCCTGTACACATTAGAGTAATGTTGGCCAAACACAGGTTACCCAACACTCTGATCAGTATGAGATGCCTGCCAACTGATAGTCAAGGGATAAGTCCGGTTTCAGATTGCCAATCGCTTTCCACTCCCAGAGTAAGCCACCGACAGACATCTATAAGCCGGTGGTTTTCGAGAACACAAGAGCTCTTATGGGAGTGTCGGCCGAGATCGGCCAAACGATCTGTCAAAATGTCGTTCCGCCAACTACCATCTATTGTGTATAGCAAGCAAACATGTTTGAGTCCCTGCATCTTAAGGAAACAATGGACAGAAGTGAGCTGAAGGTCAAGGCAGCCTTCTTTGTTAAAATCTCCCCATATATATTGGATAGCTGTAGGCCGAACGATTGTTTGACCATCACGTATTTCTCCAGGCTCCCCCATGCACAGAAATGCTTGGATTGGCCCATCACTCCTGTGTTCTGTATGAAAGACCCTTTTACAAACTGAACCTGAAAAACAAAAGGATCAGTCATTGGAAATCTTATGGGCAGATCTTCCTGTCCACCACATCATCCATTAGGGGAAGAGTTGGAAGACCTCCATGCACATTAGACTATCTGACCATCCTGTAAATATCAGCGGGTTCAGCCATCTTTGATCTACGGTGTATGGGAAATCCTATGTGCAGATCCTCCAATCCTCCACATCATCCATTGGGGAAGAATTGAGGTACCTCCATACACATTAGACTGTTTGACCAGGATTTGTTTGTTGGTCAGCTATATATCCTGACTCATAAACATGCACTGTTATCCCACTGTGCATGTTTATTTCAATGGTAAGAGGGGATATATTGCTGTTAGACATCTCTAGTAGAGGCTTATTTTCTGTAAGAACAAAGGATGAGGTATCTTGAAGAACATCATGTCCAATCGTTTTATATGATTCTGGTGGCGAACTGTTTAGCTACAAGTAATATTACCTGCCCCTTGATCACAAATTTGTCAATGCTTCTATCTACTAACAGACTGGCTAACTTGCTAAATTATTGGTGAGATGCTGCTCATATCTGTACATTTCGCATTTAGTGTACTGTGCTTATGTAGGAGTTGGAGGCCCTACCGGGGAATTCACCTGTTCTCCTGTGAGCCAGTCTGAGGCTGTCCTCATAACGTACATCATTTAAAACCCCAAAATGCCTATTTGGATGAATTTCAGATTAATTTTCAAAATGCTTTCTACACGGCCATTTGTTTACCAGCTGAACTTCCAGTCCGTCATCATTTACAGCTCGTAATAGCATTAGCATACATCTTCTGTAATGACCATAACTAAGACCGCAAGAGGTTGAAACGCGTTGGTTGTTATGGGGACCCCATTCTTCCTTTCCTTTGTTCATTTGTATTTT
The DNA here is from genome assembly GCA_009801035.1 of Oophaga pumilio. Lineage (NCBI taxonomy): Eukaryota > Metazoa > Chordata > Amphibia > Anura > Dendrobatidae > Oophaga > Oophaga pumilio. The sequence continues at coordinate 11,657 of VIAB01002780.1, read as the reverse complement.
TGATACATACATTTTAAAATGTCTTGAATAAAAAAATTATTTTATTGGATTACACTCTGGAGATATTTTTCCTCTTCCATTTTCCATTATGAACCACGCCTCTGATCAAGGCTCCTCCGTGTGTGTTTAATCAGAGAAACCTGCAGAAGACTGGTGAGCTGACTATTTTCCTTTTCCCCTTCACCCATGCTATTGATCTTCTGTAATGATGTATCACCATCTCCTGATCTGGACACCACACCTGCCTGGTATTCTCCCAACCCATCTACTCCACTTCCCAGATAAATGTCAAATTTAAGAAGAGACTGGGTATTGATGTAAAACTAAGAATGCAACTGAAAAGCCAATCATCACATGCTTCATTTACGAATATTCATGTTCAGCCCTTCCTTGTATTTGATGCCAGAGAATAATTTTTTTTCCATTCAGTTGCAAATATTCTTGATTGAAATGCACAGAATATCATGAAAAGTGTTCAGATCCTCAACGATCAGTGGTGATCAAATTAATAAATGTTTAATTTCCCTGCAGTGCCACCACAGGGGAAATGAAGAATTACACATCCTCCCAGAGCTTGAGAGGTTCATTATAGGATAACTTGCTACTAAGTGGGAGTCTCGAATAATTGATGACTTTAAGAAGAAAATTTCTTGGATTTTTTAGAACTTTTTTATATGCATTCCTCTACTTTGAAGAAGAACAAAGATACAGATGCATACAGGAATTGTTTTAAGGAAACACTCAGATTTCTTTAAGTTTTCCCTTTTTCATTCTTTTTGACCAGAAGGTGTATGATGTGATCTAGTATGCATACACGGTTATTGTTGAATAATTTAAAATATTATGTCGTCTCATTTTTTATTCAGTTATTGATTCATTGTGGTCATAAAACATTTTGCGTCAGGAAATAGTTATAGCTCATGCATGCTGAGTGACAAATGTTCCTGTTCTCTGCCTAGATCAATGTCCTCCTGCCTTACGATATGTGTTTTTTTTTACCTTAAAAATGCTGAATTTGCTAGTTCGACAATAATTATGGAAGAATCATCTAAAGCAATCTGCTGCAGAGGACAGAAAAGAAACATGAGATGTGGAAACTTCCAAAAACTACTGATTCAATCCATGTACTGGGAATGACCTATTGTTTAAATCGTATTTTAATGGTAAATGTATTTTTATTTTAAACATCGATAGTTGTTTTTATTTGCTGTATCAGTGCCTTTATTAAAAGAAAAAGTAAGAAACCTTTTCACTCTGAATATTAGGGATAATTTTTAGACTCACACTTCCTGTTCCTTATAAAAGAGTTTTCAGAAGTCTCATTACCCCCACAGACACACTTACAATGACAGATAATAGAACAAGATCCACCATTAAAACCAGAGAATGTGTCAGCTCTTCTCCTCCTCTCTTTGCCCTATTTAGAGCATGTGGCTTTCCTGAAAGAGCGGAAGTAGCCATTGTGAAAATCGCGAGATTTCAGCATTTTTTTTTAAATATATTACGATTTGAAAGATTAAAAATATTGCAATATAAAAAAAGAATATCCAGTTTCAACAATAGTTCATAAAACATTCCCTTTAAAGCAGCGGTTCTCAACCTGTGGGGGTCGCGGGGGTCGAACGACCAAAACACAGGGGTCGCTTAAAGGAG
>VIAB01002779.1:155842-169089 GCA_009801035.1 Oophaga pumilio | reverse complement strand
TTAGAAAAAGTGAAGCAGTAGACTTTGTAAAAATTAACATTTGTATCATTCTCAAAACTTTTGGCCATGACTGTATGTTGTTTTCTTTTAATAATTGAAATAAAATTAACTATTTATTATTGGATCTCTTCTTTCTTGAATGAATAAGCATTCTGGTTTGGGTATAATGATTCATGATTGCTTGGCACCTCCCTATTGGAGAGGGTGCCTTTTAAACAAGGTGCCTTCCAGCTATTGGCTGAAAGCAAACTTGCAGGTGCACTCAAATACTAAATACCTTCCAGCTATTGGCTAGGGGCATTTTACTATGTACACACACTGCCCCCTGAAGAGCAGTGGAGCGCGCACCATTAGGACTCAGGAGCAGGAAGAAACCAGTGAGGACGTCGGGTACCACTCTGCGTGGCCAGGGCGGTGAGTATGCCAGCGTTCCTGCATGGAGGGGAAGGAGAACCATGCAGTGGCACCAGCAAATAGTGTTACATCTTGCTAAATACTTCAGTATTCAGTCATTGTTTATTAAGAGGCATTGATACTAAAAATGTATTATTAAGGAACAAGGGATCTTTGAGAATAAAGAATAAGCAAAGTTTATTGCCCAGATTCATCAAGACTGGCAACTCTTTTCGCCATCTTGATGAGGGGCATGATAGAGGTACATGCCTCTTCATGAATTAGAAGTGTTTGACGAGTAGCATGCACCATGCCACAAATCTATCTGTGGTCTCTGACAGTTGTTTTTTTGGATGTTGAATGCCTAGCTTTGTTTTTCCATCTGAACTATCAATTGGCACAGAAAGCAATTATTTTAAAAATGTAATGAATAAAGAAAGACTTCTTAAAAAAACTTTTTTATCAAGTTTCTATATTGAAACGATCCTGAAAATTTGCATTTTCTAAGCTTAATAATAGTCTAAAGCCCCCGTCTCACACAGCGATCTCGCTAGCGAGATCGCTGCTGAGTCACTAGTTTTGTGACACAGCAGCGATCTCGCCAGCGATATCGCTGTGTGTGACATTCAGCAACGATCAGCCCCCCTGCTGGGTATCGCTGATCGTCGCTGAATGTCCTGGACATTTTTTTGATCGTTGGTCTCCCCCTGGCAGGCACGCATCGCTGCGTGTGACAGGTGGGAGATCAGCGATCCGCTGGTAACCTATGTACACAGCGGGTTTCCAGGCGCGGGGCTGTGCCTGGAAACCCGCTGCGTACCTTGGATACCAGCGCCCTGATGCAGGAAGCTGGTAACCAAGGTACACAGCTGGTTTCCAGGCACCGCGCAGCGCCTGGAAACCCGATGTGTACCTTGGTTACCAGCTCCCTGCATCAGCGCGCTGGTATCCAGCGTACACTGCGGGTAACTAAGCGATGTTACCCGCAGTGTCGCTGTGCTGATCGCTGCCCTGAGCTGCCTGTTTGGCAGCTCAGCAGCGATCATGTAGCGATACACCAGCGATCCTGACAAGTGCATATTGTTGTCGGGATCGCTGGTGTATCGCTATGTGAGACCCGGGCCTTATACTTCCTTTTCTGTAGAAATGAGTTTTCAGCAATCATCTTATCATCACAGTCAGGATAACAATGAAAGATAAAACCTCCTTCCTTTCTGCACAATGACCCCAGTACAGGTCAGACTCACAGACCATGCTCACAACACTCCTTAGAAGTCACAGAACTTCTCTAATCTAGTGTTTTCTATGGTCCATGTAGCTGCTTTAAAACTTATCTGCAAAGGCTGTTAACAGCAGACCCTATAGTCATGTCACAAAAAGAACAAATATCTGCTAATGTACAAAGTAAATATATTAATTTATTGAATTCAGTAAATTTATAAACTGAATATCTGAGAAAAAAATAAACATTAAATATTTTGCAAGACTAGACATTATATGTATATATTGTTTCCAGGGAAAGGAAGGAGAACCTGGTGTGGTTGGAGAACGTGGAAAAAATGGTGAAAGAGGACAAAGTGTAAGTATCAAACATTTCATTACCGTTTTCACACTAACTTTTTAGGTATTTAGAACAGGTGAAAGTGAACTTTTAATAAGTTTGATCTCTTATTATTATTTTTGATAAGGGTGTCAGCATCCCAAATAATGGGAATAAGGGTGGCTACTGACGAGCGTATAAGAAATCATCTGAGTTTCATCCAGAACACGACTTTTTTCTACTTTATTTCTGATTTTCATCCTTCTTACATCCGTGTATCCTTTTTTTCCTCCATGTGATATTAAAAATTTTGTACATAATCAAATAAAGTTTGCTAGCTTTATAATACAAATGTATCCATGAAAATCATATGCCAATTGGATGTTCCGTGTTGGATCCATTTTTTTTTTAGTCATCCATAGACTTGAAATGGTGAGTCTTATACGAGACTCGTAAGAAAGTAGTGCATGCCGCTTTTTTTTTTTTCTCATTGACAGTTGAACCAAGAAACAAATTGTTCATCTGAACAGCTCTGTTGAATAACTTGGGTCAGTGTGCTGTCCAATTAAAAATTATATGAAAAAAAGGTAAAATAATTCAGCTCACCCTTGTCGGTCATCCTCCTGCGTTTCGGATTTTCCCCCTGCGCACGGATTAGCCTTGGGCTCCAGGCAGACAATTGATTAATGATTATGCAAAAAACGGTGTAATAATCCAGCGAGTATGGGCAGTAGAATGTATTTAAAACTTAATCATGATTAAGGTTTCCTATAGCTGAAACGCGTAGGATTGTTGTTCCTCAAGTTCAGCCCTGTGGCTGCAACATGCTGCACTATATTTTAATATGTACAAAATAAACTAGAAGTTTGAGGCTAAGTGCACACGTTCAGGAATATTTGCGTTTTTTTCGCGTTTTTTCCGCGATTTTCCATGGTAAAAACGCGAAAAAAGCACAAGCATTAAGCATCCTATACATGTTAATTGATTCCGCATGTTTTGGCCACATGTTGCGTTTTTTTCCGCGAAAAAAACGCTTCGCGGAAAAATAGCAACATGTTCATTAATTTTGCGGAATGTAAGCGGTTCATGTGCGATGGTACCCAGGGTCTGGAGGAGAGGAGACTCTCCTCCAGGCCCTGGGTACCATATCCCTGGTAAAACAATAATTAAAATAAAAAATAATGATATTCTCACCTTCCGGCGGCCCCCGCAGCCTTTCCGCCTTCAGCGATGCTCCCGGTCCCAGGAGTCCTTTGCGAGAATCACCCAGATGGCATAGCGGTCTCGCGTGATGTTACGTCATTGGGGTGATTCGTCGCAAAGGACTCCTGGGAACGGGAGTTGCCGGGAGCGTCGCTGAAGGCGGGAAAGCTGCGGGGGCCGCCGGACGGTGAGAATATCATTATTTATTACTTTTTTTTATTATTTTTACATTAGATCTTTTTACTATTGATGCAGCATAGGCGGCATCAATAGTAAAAAGTTGGTCACACGTGTCAAACACTATGTTTGACTCGTGTGACCAACCTCTCAATCAGTTTTCCAAGCGATGCTACAGATCGCTAGGAAAACGCTAGCATTCTGCAAGCTAATTACGCTTGCAAAACGCTAGTTTCTGGCGGGAATACGCATACAAAAAAAATGCGTATTTCCCGCGGGAGAAGTGCGGGATTGCCGCGGAAATTTCCGCGGCAATTCCGCAACGTGTGAACTTAGCCTGAAATACATTCTACTGCCCATAGTCGCTGGATTAATACATCGTTTTTTGCATTAAAAATTATACAGCACTCATTCAACTTATATGCTCATTTGCATGAGCACTAGAATTATTTTTGATGCTAATCCTTTTTGTGCCGGTTGACAGATAGCTAGTAGAGATGAGAGAAACTGCTCAGATAAGATGTTATGGTTGGGTGCTAACCGAGTGTCTTTGGCGTGCTTGAATATGTTCCAGTCCTGCATGTCTCGTGGCTGTAACAAACAGGCAATCCATGAGGCATGCAGGCGCGGGGAATCGAACATATTATTTGAGCACGACAAAGACAATCAGCTCCAGAGCATGCTCGGATAACCCCTTAGCCGAGCACATTCGCTCATCACTAATAGCTAGAAGTCTTCAGCAAACTGTTACAGCGGGCATGTTCTTTAGCAGTCCAGGGGTTCTTTAGCAGTCCAGGGTTGGAAGTTGAATATGTTTTCTAGTGTCCAATCAATGCGTGAAGTAATCGGTTGTTTGGATTTCGGATGGAGAGTTCAGAGTCTATCACGTTCTGTGGGATTCATTTGGATACAGTAGTGATCAGCAGGCTGAATAATTAGTTGGGCAGTTAGAAATGTTACCTCTTTGTCACCAACTGGTTGAGGATGCGGTTTAACCTCTTTTGGTGTCTAGGTTATTGTCAGTTAACTGTCCTAATTTTTATTAACTTTCCATCCACTTTTTTTGAGTAGGTGGTTCATTTTCATCCTTATTCTGGCAGCACTATAATTGCAGAATTTTCCTTTTCCATTGTTTTCCAGCATACATTGTTCCTGCCATTGGGGACATACAATATATACAGCATTCTAGATTACTGTATTTGAGGGCTTACATGTGTTGGCTCTACCTTATATGGGAATAACCTGGTGCCAGGTTCCCTCTAAAGGCAGAGGCAACACAGATATAAAATACAGATGAAACAACTAGTGATGAGCGAGTATACTCGTTGCTCGAGTTTCCCCGAGCACGCTCGGGTGGTCTCCGAGTATTTGGAAGTGCTCGGAGATTTTGTTTCTGTTGCAGTAGCTGCATGATTTGCGGCTATTTGACAGCCTGAATACATGTGGAAATTCCCTAAGAAACAGGCAATCCCCACATGTATTCAGGCTGACAAGTACCCGCAAATCATGCAGCTGTGGCAACAGAAACTAAATCTCCGAGCACTTCCAAATAGTCGGAGACCACCCAAGCATGCTCGGGAAAACCCGAGCAACGAGGAATCTCGCTCATCACTAGAAACAACTACTCACACACCTACCAATTCATGGATGGGGTTGTTGCCTATTATTAACTAATTATTAATTAATTATTATTAACTTCAGACAGATAAAGCTTTTATAGGGCACCAGTCACACAGATGTAGCACACAGTGTCTGGCTCACAGACTATTAATAACACCCATACTGATAGATTGGGTGGACTTCCCAGCACTATATAAGAGCACTCCATAAGGACAGGTACAAGACCAACAATGATGGGCCTGACTGTATCCTGTATAAAAATAAAAAATGAGCAGTAAAATGTATATAATATACATGAGGTATTGTTCGATATGTTTGCCAAAATACTCAAGCTTACAACCTAGGTCAAGGGTCCTCATTGTCCCTACACTAAAATCAAAAGTGAAAACACAGCAAAAGGACACAAAAAATTTCCAAAAACATAGCAGGAAAAACTCATACACCTAAAAATTATTATTTTAATTTTTTTGTGTGTCCTTTTTCTGTCTTTTTGCTTTGTATCTGTACATAGGTTTTAGAAAACCTATCAGTTAATATACATATACTGCACTTATAAGAGCTGGTAATCTGCCAGTATAAAAGCTTACATAAACATACCGGACATTACAATTTTACTATTGCACCATAGGTCATTCCAGATAAAGGTGTAGTTGGCGATCCAGGAATACCAGGAGGCCCAGGTCGAAGGGTACGTTTTAGTAATTACTGGTATATTTAATAGGTTTTCCAGTCTTCAACTATTAATGAATTATATAGAGACATCATAATTTGTAGAGCTGAATGACTGCCACTGTTTAAATATACAATAGACAAAGATTTATCTTCTATATATGTCACTGTTGCAAACATGCTCATTTATGGGACTGTCCTAAAAGTTAAACTTCAAAAAGGCAGGATTTATGCAAACTAAAATAAGTGTTTCTGACTTTGTTTTAAGCTTGGGGCAGCAATTCCAGGTGGTTGGGGAAAGGCTTACAAATGGAGTATATAAAAAATTAAAAAGTCATTTTTAGACCAGCGGTTATGTGCCAGTTATACTCGAAAGCTTGTGGAGTGAAATGTGACAACTTTATTAAGAGACGCAATTCTGAATAAATTTGTTTAATCTGGGGCAACCTGTGCACCATAAGACAGAATTGATGACATCAATGATTTGGCAATATGTTCACTATAATTCACACTGGTTTCTGGTTTAAATGATAGTAAATCCGCCAAGCAGAAGGTGGCTATGCCTGATCCAAATAAGCTCCCACCATTTACTAAAAAAGTAGTGATGATGGCGGCAAATTTGTAACAGGTCTCAAATTTTTGCGTATGTTTGATAAATGACCCCAATTCTTTTTAAATGATGCAGACTTTACATTTTTGTATACAAGTGTTCCAATAACATTGTGTATTCTTTACTACGCAGCTAGGCAACACCAATTATTTCTGTATCCTGGAAGCTGGGCATACCTAGCTATCAGCTGAATGATAATTTGGTAGACCAAACTGTGTCCCAACTCCCCCATACACTGGAACGCACAGCGTTCCTGTGTTCTCTATGCGAGAGCTGCTGCCATATTCCCCTGGCAGTGGCTAATCTTCCTAAAAAACAAGAGAATTAACTGTTGAAATTCCAACAGCCGGGTCCTTCTCTCTTCTGACACTATTTGTTAGGGAAGAGTCATGAGGCCTCTAAACATATTAGTCTGTTGACTGATCCAGCTGGTTCGGACAACTTTTTTGTAATGTGTATGGGGGCTGTGTAACGAATGGAAGCGGAGGCAGAGGTGTTGAAGTTCACATTCGTATTTATTTTTTAATGTGGAACCTCGAGACCGCGGTCCGGGGGGCTCCGAAGGGGGCGTAACTAGTGAGCCCCGGGTACCCGTAGTAAGGCCCCTCGAACAGGACCAGAATGGAATACCCGGAGGACACAGGTGCTACCTCCAGTTAGACCCCAGGCACGTGGCAGCTGTCCCAGAGGGACCAAAAGGTAAACAGGTATATACAGAGTCCGTGGAGGGTTCTTGACGGAGAAGGGTAAGGTCCTGGTCCAGAACGGATGGAAGTAGGCTGGCTCCAGTGACCTTGTCACGGTCCACGGGTACGGATGGCTGATGGCGGAACGGGATGACACTTGCGCCAGTAATAGCCGAGATTGTCCAGATATCCAGATACAGGTTAGCAATGATCTGAGGAGACAAACAGTGTAAGCGAAGCACAGAGACTGCAGACGCAGCGCAGACAGATCAGGAACAGAACCGGATGTAGCAATGATAGAACACGTTGCTCCGGCACTCCCCTAATGGTGGAGTGACCAGATATAGTACTGAGTGTGCAGCCATTGGTTAATTAGCTATTTCAAAAAATGCACGCTGCCCCTTTAAGAGAGGCGGTGGGCGCGGCCTCGCGTCCTAAGCCGTCTGTCAGGAGGCCTGCCAGCAGCGTGCCAGGAAGTGGAGGAGGACACAGGACGCCGTGGAGCAGATGGGACATGAGACCCCAGGCCACGCACAGACTGCTGCAGAGGAACAGGTGAGTGAGCCGAACCGAGTGCAGAGCCAGCGCTGGGACCGGGTGTAACAGGCTGTTATACATTACTCCTTAATTCAACAGAGTTATAAATCTAAAAAATAATTACTGCCTGCCAGACTATATAACATGCTTTCCTAGCCTTGTATCTAAATACCCTGTCCAAGGCAGTGTGGTTTTGTTTTGCTTAAAGCACCCCTGTAGGGTTTTTTTTTATTTCAGCGTTGGAGTGGTGTCACTTATGTAAGTTCCCTGACACTAGTTTATACTTACCAGCTGCCGTATTCACCTATTCATCTGTTCTCAGAGCAACTCCGGTCGTTATCTGCAGTTTGTGGCCTGCTGGATCTCTCCAGTGTTTACTGGGCCAGAGGTCATAACTCAATGTAAGCCAGAACAAGGCCAGAAGAAAGTCAGAACAAGGCTCGCTTACATTGAGAGCTTGTGACCTTTGCCTCTGACTTCCGGTCAGTTAGAAGTTGCAGTCACAAGATGGCGGTGCGTGACCAGAGCGGCATGTAGAACAATAGAAGACGGGCTGGTAAATATATTACTAGGGACACAAAATATACATTACTGCCAAAAGCTGGGGTGGTGCTTTAAACATAGTCTAGAATGAGTTGGAAAACTGAGAAGTTATTTGCATTTTGTATAATACTTAATCATGTATCAAAATATACTTTACTTCCAGGGACCAATAGGAAATAAAGGCCAAACGGAACAATCCGTATGTATTATTTAAATTACATTTTTATCTTATACATTGCATATTTGAGATAGACAATAAAAATAAGAAATATACAGTAGTTGCGGGTGCAGGTTCCAAATACAATTTAGGTATAAAGTCCAACTTGGCTATATTGTAGTCCAAAGATAAACAATTTAGGTACTTGGGGCATATCAAGTGCAAATAATAAAAAAAAATACCTGGGGTCTAACTAAACATTAACAGGATCCCTCACTTACATATAAAGCAAAGTCCAATAGCACAGAATTCCAGCTACCTACGACAGCTAATAACAAAAATTGGACACTAGGATCCATAATAAGTTGCTGATTCACAATGAAAACACTAAAGACTACCTATAATTGTACAATAACCTACAAATTACTCTAAAGCCATTAATCCGATAAACTATGAATAACCATATTAAATGTTCATACAAATGTGCAAACTTTATTGATACAAAAAAAAATCATGTTTCGCGGATACGAAGCAAGGCCACTCCCACTAGTTGGGTTCTGGCTGGGAGTATGTATAACGCATACATCACCGCGGTTTCTGGCTCAGAAACCAGTGAATCCTTGCAGCGCACAGTGCTTGTGCTTACGGGATTCATAAGTCTCCAGCCACTCACAGTGACTGCAGACTTATCAATCTAGACCAGACAACCTCTTTAACATTTGGTTGAGTTGTACGCTACTTGCAGTATTTTTACAATCGCAGGCATATAATAGATACTCTGACATAGTTTAGATAGATTTGTTGGCACTAAATACATGTAGATAGAGAGAGACATAGCGGCGTGTTGCTGAACACACAGGACCGGGCCAACACTTTAATGTGAACCCATCATTATGTTGTCCATAGAGTAAGAATTACAACATCTGTATCCTTTGCTCAGTAAATAAATATAATTTCTTGTGTTTATTTCTGTACAGTCGTGTGAACTTATTGACTTTATACGCGAGACATGTCGTAAGTATGACTATATTCGCTAAATGGTTTGATAGTATTACTCTATATCAAGATTATAAAACATGATTTAGTTGTCTTTTATTCACTCCCAGCAATATTAGTTCAGCTTAAAGCCTTTCATAAGTCAGTGTGGTTTTTATAGCTCATCTGTCACTAGATTTCACAATACAAATTTCATATATGATTAGATACATCTATTAGACCTGATGAGGTTGGTGTACTTACTTTGAAAATACAAGTCAGAATGGCTGTATAATCCATTTTTAAATTATTTTTCAAAATGTTATCAAAATTAGAACTTTGGATTCCAACTTTGCATTTCAGCACATATAACTCCCTTTAATTTTTATTTTTATGCACTTTTATGCACTTTCATTTATTCATCCTCTTCCTCAAAGAACCATAATTGTAATTTTTTTTCCCATATAGCTATTTGTAGGCTTGTTTTTTTTGTGTAGCAAGATGTAATCTTCAACCTCGCCATTATATTTACCATATGAATTAAAAAAGTTACATAAAATAGTGAAAAAAAACCAAAACATTCTCAGGTTGTGTTTTGTATTTACACTTTACCTGCAGCATTGAGTTAACAGGTCATTTTTACTGCACAGTTAAGTACGCTTATGCCGACAGCAAATGTATATATATTTTTTTTTAATTCAAAACTTTAAAAATAATAAAAAATTGGTTTGCGTCACCATTTTTTGAGACCCATAACTTTTTATATTAATGGGGCTGGATGAGGGTTCCATCTTGACGTACAGATACATTTTTGCTCTATTTCATTTATTTGGCGAGATATCAGAAAAAAAAAACTCAGCATTAGCTGCATGGGTTAAATAATTATCATGAATTTGTCTTACTAGGAAGTGAATAGAGATGAGTGAACCTGAACTTAAAAGTTCATACTGGATAGTTAGTGTCTGGTGTTAAACACCAAACACTGACTTCTCCCAGGAGTCTTTAACGATGTTCGGAGTTCCGGAGAAAGAGAGATAGAATTTTCCAGTTGGGCTCCATATTGTTTTCAATGGGGTTTGTGTTCTGGTTCAAGATTGGGTACCAGAACTCGAACCTCCATGTGTCCGCTCATCCCTAGAGGTGAAGTAAAATACACACAAAAGACAACACTAAAATTATAGCAGTTCAATTTTAGGTAGCAATTTGTGTTAGGGGTTAATAACCTGGGTCACACCACAAATCTGTAGAAAGACTACATTTCCGTTGAAAAAGGAAAACCTGCATGCCACTTTCTCGCCTAAAATAAAGGCTATATTTTTAGAATCCAAATTACTAGTCCGATATACATTGTAGGCTTTTGGTGATGGCAAAAACACGGCTTAGCTTGACCACAATGTTTCCCTATGGAGGAAAAAGACAAACATCAATGGCAAAAAAATGCTATATGATGGATCATTAATAGAGGTTACTTGTGACTCTCTGTTAGGCAACGATCTCATGAGCGTTTAAAAATATCGTCCAAATTTCATCCAGAAATCGCAGACAATTTTCTTCTCATTGGTCGTCCACGTGCAATCTGTTTTTATACATCAGAGGTTATAAAAAATGTACAAAACCAAATACAGTTGTCTATGTTAAGGAAATGCAAAGTATCCATAAAAATCAGATGCTCTACACTTGCTCTATATGGGTAGTTTGGGTTCTTTTAGCACCTATAGACTTGAATGGGTCTTATCTGACACATGGAAGAAACTAGTGCGTGCTGCCTTTTATTTTCATGTGCAGATAAGGTCAGTAAAAAAATTGCCCATCTGCACTGCCCCGAATAACATTGGTCTGAGTACGGTCCGTATTTTCACAGACAGCACTCGGAACAAAAATACGGTGCCGTGAACTTGGCCCTAAGAAACCATTAGAGTTGCATTTCGTAACAATCAACAGTTGCCATGGATCCCTAAGTTTAGACTATCGCATTCATATAAATAATAACTCCGCCATTACACAATGACTGCACAATACATTCTAATGAAAAACCTTCTCTGCAATACTGATACGGTTGTATGTCTCCCTTTACAGCGTGCTGCCAAGGTAAGATATTTTTCTTCTTAATCTGTTTTTATTTTCCGATTGTAGATTTTATTATCTGTTTTCACAATATGATTATGACGCAGCCAACTTGCATGAGCTTCTGCTACCATTAACATTTCTTAAAACAACCCAAATACAGTAAAGAATGCACCCCACATAACAACATCCCCAACTCCTTGGCTGAGGTCACGGAGGTGGAACAATTGGTGCAGATGTAAAGGGACGGCCGCGGGATCGATGCACTGAAAGCTGTGTGCTGTGTTACCTCTGTAGTGTCTATTGAGTGAGGATGTTCTCCGCCTGTGAGGGAGCGTACAGAGCAATTAGAGACAGAGTCCAAAATCACGTCAAACAGTTCTGCTTTATTTTCCTCTGGACATAGCACATCCAGGACACCATAAGCATCTCTTACACGATACCAGCAATACATTGTTCACAAGGCTGTTTCTTCTCCGCTGTCACACCAGAGTGGACCAATAAATATTGACGGGACGAGGAGCCCGGTGAAAACGGAACTTCAATTACTTCTCCTGGAGACAATTCAATCCAGCATAAATAAGACACATTTACTAGGTCGTCCACCCCTCTCTGGTTATCCTGCCCGGATACTTCTGATGGCCCACTCGCTTCTACGCTCTGCACAACCTCTTATGCTGAGCGTTCCCACAGTGGTTGTTCCACTGGACTACTGCTGTGTAAACCCACTCTCTTTGGGCTCACACTACCACGGTGAATCCTTCACTGGCTTCTTCAGGGGTTGCTGGTCCCCTATTCTTCCTACCCTATGCTTAGGGCCCAGGAACGTGGACGTCCTTACAGTAGCAAGGTCCACCCCCGACTGATCTCCGCTACGAGGAGAACTTCCTGACAGATTCCCACTTTGAGGCAATCTTTCCCTAGCAACCAGTCCGTAACTACTGTCCCTAACAGGATTGATGTGCTGAATGCCCCAATCTAGTGGTCAAACCCGAATACTGCACTGACATCTTTTTATAACTTACTAACTGAATTTCTAACGTGCCCCCATTAGTGATCCCTTGCAGATAACAGTAACCCAGACTATATACACTATTCTCCAAGTGCCCCCTCTAGTGACCCCTAGGAAGCACTGACTACCTGTCACTAAACCCCCACATATATACCTACATAGCAATATACAAAGAACACATATATATATACACATTGACACAATTAAAGGGGATGAAACCTTAAGGGTTAATACCCTGGACCTCCTTACACAGATACAATGCCACTGTTTAATTAAAATGATCAGTTTATTAGTTTTCTAAAATAGGAACAAAACATACAAGAATTTGTAAAAAAGCAAGAATCTCTTGAAGACATGCATTGGGAAGTAAAATAACATTACTGTAGATTATTGATCAAATATTCATAAGATATGTTCATGTCAAAATATATCAATAAGTCTCATTAAGATAAATCATAACTTACTGAAAACCATATCAAATATTCTGAGGTGTTAGGCACAGTAGCCATTTTTTCATACTTCATGAAATATTATGATAAAGTTTTCAATATACTGTATACATATGTATAAAGGTACAGAGTATTCCTATACAGTTATTATATTAATAACAACACCACCAAAGTGGAATGTTATACTATGTATGATCATTAAAGTATTCACAAGTATTGGTGTCAATATTGGTTCTAAGCTGTGTATCGTGCCTTCAAATTTTAACAATGCTAGAGCAAAGGGTTACGTAATGTTTCTAATAGATATGGATAACGTATATTTATAGTCTATATTTCTTAATGGCATAAGCAGCTTAGGATGCAATCAAGTATATCCCCTATCAGCAAAGTTTGTAGAAGACAGGGGATTCAGCTTATAATATACATGTCCAGGAGCCCTAACATGCGTTTCACCCTGCTTCCTCAGGGGGTGAAGGAAGCAGGGAAAAATGCTAGTTGGGGCTCCTGGACATTCATAAACTGAATCCTCTCACTTCTATTGTACAGTGTTTGCTGATATGGAATATATTTGATTAGATCCTAATCTTTCTTATGCCATTTACAAATAAAGAC